>WNWK01020731.1:0-35277 GCA_009830355.1 Cherax destructor | reverse complement strand
GATGATGAAATTTTTTTTCTTTTGGGGGATTTTTTTTCTTTTTCCTCCTGGTGGGAGCCCCCACTTGTTGAAAAAAAAAAAAAAAAAAAATGATTGAACAATAGAAATAAACAATATTTGTTTTGTAAATTTTTGTAAATATGTTGTGTAAAAAAATAGTGATAACAAACTTTATGTCTTTTTGTGTAAAAATTAGGGTGAATATTTGAAAACAGAACTTATATTGGTCTCAACCATAAAGTTTTTTTAAAAAAAAAATTAAAATCGATAAGAAAACAATTTAAGGAATCGAACCCCCCAACCCGGAAGTCAGCGTTGTTGAAAGGGGTTCAATTTTGGTCAATTCAACCCTTTATTCTCGGTGATTGATCAAAAAAATGTTTTTTTGTTTTGATTTAAAAAAAAAAATATAATTTAAAGTTTTTTTTTTTTTAATTTTGGACCCTTTGCCTTAACCCTTTAAAGAGTTTGGGGTATTCTTTGAGCCGGCCATGGGCCGGGCCAGGGGTCCTGGACCCCCAAAGGGTTAAGAACGGTACCTTTTATGCCCTGTTGTATGGATCATGATGTCATCAGCATACATATATATGTTTAGGTAAGGTAGGTAGAGCATTTGAGAGCATTAATCAGAATATTAAATAGCATGGGACTGAGAATCCCCCCTGCGGATTGGGTTTTCTTTGACTGCTTCTAAACCCGGTAGAGGACAGGGGATCTTTTTTTGACAGGTATCCTATTATCCAGGGGTAGCTACCACCAATATTCATTTTGGCTAGTTCTTTGGGTATAACAGTTCTGTTAATATCAAATGCAGATTTTACATCAAGAAATTTAAAACTAGTAGAGGTGTAGGGGAAAAGGGGGAAAAAATTCACTATATAGAAGAGGGTTTTCCTGAAATGCCTCACAACTAGGGGGTTCCGCATACATTTAAATGTCACCCATCCTGTACATTTATCATGCTGAAATAAAATTAACTATTATTATGTATTATTATGGGAGTTTTTTTTTGATTTTATCTTAATAGTTCTTGTTCTTATTGCTTTTTCCTTTTTCAATCCATGGGGGTGGAAAAGAATCTTTCCTCCGTGGGATGCGGGAAAAGTCAACAAAAAATGGGGGGGAACAATGGGCTGGTAACCCCTTTTCATAGATTTCCCAAAAAGAAAAAGAAAAAACCGTAAAAGTGGGGATGTTTGAATGTGCGGGGATGTTGTGAAAAATGATAAGAAAGAGATGCCCAGATTTTAGGGAATGAAAAAAGTTTTGGGATGTCCGGGGTTTTAAAGGAAAAGACAAAGCTAAAGGGGGGTGGGGAGAGTTTCAGTGGGGAAAAAAATGGGATTAGGTCGGGGGTTTCAAAAGATTAGGCAGCAAAAGGGGGGTGGAAATTGGTTAAATTTAATAAGGTTATAAGGAAAAAGGGGGAAAAAAATTTGGAAAAACCAAGGTTTAAAGGTGGAGAAAAAAAAGGTTTAGTTTTGAAAAGTGGGTTATAGAAAGTGTTTGGGAAAACCTGGAAAAAAAGGGGTGTAGAGGAGAGAGAGAGAGATTTTGGCAAATATTGGGGGAGTGTGTGGGGGGGGTTTGAACCAAGTAGAAAAAAAATTTGGGGTTGGGGATCAATGCTAAAGGGGAAAAAAAATGTTGTGGAGTAGTAGGTAAATTTGGGGGGGGGGGGTAAATGTAAATGGGAACTATTAATTGAAAAAATGTAGAAAGAGGTTTGGAAAAAAGTAGGCTAGGGCCCCCGGGGGGTTACGATGGTCCCAAAATGCCCTTTTTTTAAGTTTTTTTTTTTAAAACCCTTTTTAAAAAGTTTTTTGGGGGTAAAAAGGACTAGTCTATTTTTATTTATTCCTTATGGGGAAAATTGTTTGGTAATGGCACTTGAACAGCATTCTAAAAAAAAAAATTTTGGGGAAAAACCCTCGAGGTAAAAATTTTACATATTTTATAAAAAAGAGGATAAATAAATAAAAATATGATATATCACGTAAGGAAAGTAGTTTGTTAGATTACATATTGGTGGATAAAGGTTGATGGGGGGTTTTTGGGGATGTACATGTTTATAGAGGGGCAACGGATATATTGGATCATTATTTAGTTGTAGCTACAGTTATAGTGTTGGGGGGGAAAAAAAGGGGAAAATAAACAGCAAGTAAGAGGGGAAAAGTGTATAAACTAAGGAGGAGGTTTTTAGGGTGAGATATAAGCAATTTTGGAAAAAAGGGGTTTAGTGCAAGTATGGTAGGGGGGGGGAAAAAGGGGAAAAATTGGGGGAAAAAAGGGTTTAAAAAGAGATTAGAATGGGGGGCAAAAAGTTTGTAGCTATAGGAGGGTGGGTGCGGGGGGAAAGGGGTGAGGGGGGGAAAGAAGAAAAAAGGGTGTGATAAGAGAAAAAAAAGGTAGTTTTTTGAGGGTTTTACAAAACAAAAGTGTTAATGGGGAAAAGCAGAGTATATGGAATTTTAAAAAAAAAGGGGAAAGGGGGGTGAGAGAGTGAAAAAAAAGACAGATGAAAGAATGGGGGGGGCTCTGTAAAAAAATTTTGCTGAAAACAAAAAAAAAATTTTGGGGTGGGGGCAAACAAGGAAGAAAGCCTAGGGAACAATGGATTTAAATTTAAAAAAAAATTGGGGAGAAGTAGATGGGGACCGGGGGTTTTGGGGAAAAGGGGAAAAAATTTTTTGGGGGAATTTTTTAAAAGTCGATAAAAAAAAGGGGCGGTAATTTCATTTTATCCGGGGGGGTACAAAGTTTGGGAAAGGGAAAAAGAGCGGGGGTGAGTGTGGGAGGTGCGGAGGCTTTTGTAGAATGAAAGGGGGGGAAAGCAGCTGGAACTGATGGGATCTTTTAAAAAAAATTTTTAAAAAGGGGCCCGGGGGGGGATATAGTGCGGGGGGGGTTTTTGGGATTTTTGTTTAATAAATGTATGAAAAAGGGGAAGGTACCAAAAGGGGTTGGCAGGGGGATGTATAGTTTTTTGTAAAAAGGGGGAAAAGGGGGTAAAAAAAGATGAAGAATTATGGGGGGAAAAAGTTTCTAGACACCAGGAAAAAATGTTTTCGGGGGTTTTTTAAAAAAAATTAGAGGTAAGACAGAGAGTAGGATTGCAGATGAGCAAGGGGGTTTTTAAAGGGGGGGGAGATGTGTAGATCAAGTGTTTACAGTGAAGCATTTTGTGAACAGTATTTAGATAAAGGAAAGGGGTTTTCATTGCATTTATGGATTTAGAAAAGGCTTTTATAAAGTGGATAGGGGGAAAGTGGCAAATGTTGCAAGTGAGGGGTTAGGTAGTAAGTTACTGAAGGGGGGAAAAATTTTTTAAAAGGGGGATAGTGAGGTTTTGGGGGGGGGTGTGTAGGAGGGGGTGATTATTTTCCCAAAAAATAGGTCTTAGACAGGGATTTTTAAAGTCACCATGGTTGTTTAATATATTTATAGATGGGGTTGTAAAAAAGTAAATGCTAGGGTGGGGGAGGGTGGGATTAAATTTTTGAATTTAAAAAAAAAAAGGGGGTTTAACAATTATTTTTTGCTGATGATACTGTGTTTTTTGGGAAAATTCTAATGAAAATTTAAAAAAAGGGTTTTTTTGGGACAAGTTTGGGAGGGTGTGAAAAAGAGAAAGTTGAAAGTGAACATAGATAAAAAAAAAGGTGATGAGGGTATCAAACCATTTAAAAAAAAAAAAAATTGGGGATATCACATTGGAGAGGGGGTTGGGGGAAAAAGGGGAAAAATGTTTTAAATTTTGGGGAAATTTTTTTTAAAAAAATTTTTTGGGGGGTTTAAAAAAAAAGGGGGAAAAAATTTAAACCCCATAGAATTAAAAAAAGGGGAAAAAAAGGTGAGGGGGGTGCTTGAGGAAATCTGTGGAAAAAAAAAACGTTATCCATGGAGGAAAGGGGAAGGGGGAATGTTCGAAAGTATAGTGGTAAACATTTTTATATGGGGGGAAGCATGGGTTGCAAATGCTGCAGCGAGGAGGGGGGGGGGAGGCAGTGGAGATGTCCTGTCAAAGGGGGAAAATGGTGGTGAAATATTATGCAAAAAAATTCGGAAGGGGGGAAATTAGGAGAAGGGGGGAGTTACTAAAAGTATTTGTCAGAGGGCTGAAGAGGGGTTGTTAAAGGGGGTTTTTTGGTTTTTGGGGGGAAAAAGAATGGATCAAAGAGAATGACTTGGAGAGCGTATAAATATGTAGGGAAGGAAGGGGGGGAGGGTCCCCCCCCAAAAAAAGGGGGGGGAAAAAGGGGGTTTTTTGGGGGGCAGGGGGGTTTTTCCGGGCGGGGCAGGGAGCGTTTTTGAAGGAGTGAATGGAGAAAATTTTTTTTGGGACCTGACGAGTTTTTTTAAAAAGTTAGGGTAACATTTTAAAAAGGGGGATTCGGGGAAACCAGTTAATTGATTTAGTTGGACTTGAGCCCTGGAAATGGGGGGGACAATGCCGGGTTTTTTAAAGGAGGGGTTGGGATAGTGACAGCGGGGGGGGACTATTCTCCCCTGTGAGGGGGCCCCCTTTTTAAAAAAAGACAGTGATTATGGTTTGAGTGTGGTGGTGTTGAATGTTGATGAAAGTATTTTCTTTTAGGTTTTTTTTTTGGGGGGGTTTTACCTGCCCGGGGGGCGGCCGATTTTAAAAAAAAAAAATTATTTTTTATGAATGAGGTTGTGAAAAAATTTTTTAAACCTAAATTTTTTTAATAATGGTTTTTTATAAAAAAATTTGACTTCAAGTTTAAAAATTTTTAATTTGACTCCCGGGTACAGCGTACCCAAATCAGTGGTACCCCCCTTAAAAGAAAATTTTCATTCCAGAATGCTGAAAAATGCCACCCCCAAAAACAAATTTATCTCCAAAGAAATGATGAAAATAATTCCCCCCTTTTTAGCCCCCCAAAATTACACTTACAAAAGTTTTTTAAAAAATAAACTTATATAAAAGGGTGTGTTTGGGGACCATCGTAAGTGGGGGTCCACTGTATAATGGATAAAGACAATTTTAAAAAATTATACCTCTCTAGGCTTAAGGTATAAAAGCCTATGGAAAAATAAAATTACTAAGGAAAAACAGCTGCAGAAAATTGCCAGTTGGTTTTTACGGTCCGGAAAAGGGAAAAAGGGGTCCCCCAAAAGGAAGGGGGCGAAGGTGTCACTGCGATGGTTATCCGAGCTGGGGCGCTGGCACATTTTTGGGAAGGCGGGGTTGAATAAGGATAGTGAGGTATTTTTTTTTTTCACCCTCCCTTTTTTGGAGTCATTTTTGGGAGGTCACTCCCCTTTCCCGGGCCCCCAAATCACAGACCAGTCCCCCTGGTTGCTCCCCCGATCAACGTTTTATTTTTTGTTGCCCAGTCAAAAGGGGGGGTGCAACAAAAAACCCCCCAAAATTACTCAGAACCCCGGGAAAAAAAATTTACAAACAAGAAATCATTACAAAACCACTACTATTAAAAACCCAACCCGGGGCTGAATTTGGGCCCTGGAACTGGGGGGGGTTTAAACCCATGGCAAACGAGTCATAACACTCCAGGCCATGGGTTAAAAAACTCCCTGTTCCATGGTTTGTTTTTCAAATTTTTTTAAAGTTTCGGTTGGTCTAAATTTTAAAGTGAGATTAATATCATTTATTGACAACTTACTAAGTGTCTTAGAGGCCCCCCTAGCATTTTTAGGGAAGTAAAAATGGAAATTTTTTTGGGGGGAATGAACGCCATGATTGTCTAATAAAATCTTGCTCTGGTATTCCAAAAGTTTAGGATCGTACGGGGAAAACCCGGGGGAAGAAAGAAAAAAAGGCTGTAGGAAATGTTTTTTAAAAAAAAACATTTAATGTAGTTAAAAATGAAATATTTAAATGTAGTAAATTCTGATATGACGAACTAATAAGGGGGATTGCCCAGTGCCCCCTTTTAAACTGAATAAATTTAAAAAAAAAACCCTTTTGGGTTTTCAATCGTATACCCAATTTATTCCTAACAAACACACGTTACATATATTTTAAATAAAAAAATTTAAAAAGGCTTTAAAAAGGAAAAAACTTACAAAATTTTGATTATGTCCTTTACTTAAATCTGTTATATGACATCCACAAAAAAGTTTTTTTTATTATTTTAAAAAAAATTATTATACGAGATGAATCCCCAAAAAAAAAATAGTTTTTTTATTAATCCAATACCCACTGATCTCACTGCTACCTTTTGCTCTTCCTTTTTTTTTGCCGCCTCTTTTTTTACTGAAAAAGCCTACTGGGTTTTCATAAAAAGTAAACCCCAAAAGGGGGGGCCCCAAAAAAAACCCCAAAAATTAAAACAAAAAAACATTTTTTTTTGGTCTTTTTCTCCTTCCAAAACCCCTTTAACCTTAAAAAAACATATACACAAAACTCAATTTTAAATCAGTTCCCCAAAAACCCCCCCAAAAATTTAACAAAAAAATACTTTGGGCTGGGGGGGTCTGAAAAACCCCAAAAAAGGCTCCACGGGGACACTTTTTTTAGAGCTGCCCATTGTTGTTTTCCAGGTTTTTAAAGGGGCGGGGGAAAAAACCCCCTTATTAAACCCCTTTTTTCCAGATGCCCGGGGTCTGATTTTTTTTGGGGGTTTTTTTTAAACCCCCAAGGAAAGAAAAAAAAATTGGGTTTTTTGGTTTTAAGGGGAAAAAAACGTAAAAACCTTCCCCAAAAACCCGGAATTTTTTTTAAATTTCCCCAGGGGGGAATTTTAAAAAAACCCAAAAAAAATTTTTACACAAAAATTTTTAAAATCCTACCCTTTTTTTAAACCCTTAAAATTTAGATAAATATAAAATTTAAAAAAACCTTTTGACCCTATAAAAAATCTTGGCCGAAAAAAGGCTCTTTTATAGAAAAAAAAACCAAAGGTTTTAAAAATTTTTAAATTTTTTAAAAAAAATTTTAAAAAAAAAGGAATTAAAGAAAAATTTTTTCAAAAAGGGTTTCCCTTTTTTAAAAAAAAAATTTGGGAAAAATTAAATTTTTTTTCTTTGAAAAAAAACCCCGAAAAAAAAAGGGAATTTTTTAAAGAAAAAAAGCACCCATTTTTTTAAAAATTTTAAAAAATTTTAAATTTTTTTTTTTTAAAATTTTTGCATTAGGAATAATATTAGGAGAGAAATAAAAAAAAGAAAATAAAGGGGTAGGGAAAATCCCGTTGAGGGGAGGGGGTTTTATAACCCATAAAATGAATGGAGATAAGTATGTTTATGGAGCAATTTTCAATGGAACAGACTGACTGATTTTGAGGGGGAGGCTTCGGCTTGGCTACAAGTATTTTCATTTTGGGGGATACAGATGATGATCAAACTAAATGCAAATTTTTTATCAGGCATATGGTCACTGTCTTGAACACTATGTGCTGAATTGTCCACTTATTGAGGAAATAGAGATAAAAACAGTATAATAACCTTTTGTGACATGTCAAGATATCAAATTTGTGAAGGTAAAAATTTTTCCCCTTTTTTCTAAAAAAAATTTCCCCAAATTTTTGAAAAAAAAATGAACTGTAAAAAACCCCCAAAATTTCCAGAAGTGCCTATCTGTCTAAAAATGCGGACAGATGGACTTTTTGGGGGAGCAACCCTTCAATTTGGGGGAGACTGACTGATGTTGTATTTCCCGGGGTTAACAGGGGGGTTTCCCCGACAGTTTGGGAGACAGATGATGATCAAACTAAATGCAAATTATGTGATCAGGCATATGGCCCCTGTCGTGAAAACTATGTGCTTAATTGTGCACTTATTGAGGAATATAGAGATAGACAATATAATAACCTATGTGACATGTCAAGATATCTTATTAAAGGGGAAAAAAGATACCTTTTTTAACAGAAAAAATTTTAAATGTAGATAAAAACCCCCCAAAGTACAATTGTTAACCCCTTTTGGGGGCCCAGTCCCGGGGGGCCCTTTTTGTATCCATTGCTCTTGCGCTACCGTCCACAGGAGGGGGTAGGGGGGGCAAATAAACTAGCCACTTCGGTGGAAAAAAAATTAAAAATTCAGGTATCCCAAAAAAAAAAATTACATAGATTATCATACATAACACCCCTATTTTTAGAAAACCTGGGGTAACAAAAACCCCCGACAGAGTGACTTTTTTCCCCTTCAGCACTCATACCCCAAAAATAACGAAGAAAGTGTCCAAAACTGTGGGGATCCTCTCTAAGAAAACTTATTTGTACCAACCCCGCTTCTCACCATACTATTCACTCATCTATCCCTTTCCCCCCTATGCCATTTTTGGGAGAAGACACCCCAAAAAACCCAAAAAAAACCCAAAAAAAAAAGGGGGGGAAGAATTATTTTTGAAACCAACCCCCGGGAAAAACCCCCCCCCTTTTTAAAACCTAAACCTTTCCACTGTTTAGAACATCCATACTTTTTTTCCCCCCCATCTACAAAAAACCATTAATTCCAACTTTTTAAAACCCCCCCCCCCAAAAACTTTTTTGGGGAAAAGGGGGCAGGACCCATAGAAAAAACCCCCAAAACAAACATCTTTTTGAAAATTCCCCACTAAATCTATACAAAAATTCCCCAAAAAACATAAAAAGGGCCTAAAATCTGGGGAAACCCCCCTTGGGGAAAACCCCCAACTGCAGACACAACCCCCCATTTTAAAAACACCGTTAAAAAAAACTTATCTCACTTACCGGTAGCTAACCACATGAAAACTACTTTATCTACCTGGAATTTCCTTTTGGGGGGAATTTCAGGGGTCAACGGCCCCCCGGGGGCCCGGGGGGTGACCAGGCCTCCCCTTTTGGACCAGGCCCGGTCAAACCAGGTTTTTATTTCTGGGGCCCCCCGGAAATTCCCCCGTAAGAAACCACAGCCCGGCTGGTCAGGTACCGACTTTAGGGGGCCTGTCCAGTGCCTGCTTTTAAAACAGCCGGGGGGGTTTTTTTGGGAATCCCCCCTGTATGCTGGGGGGGAGGAACAATCTTGGGCCCCGACACTTATTGGTTGTCCCCCCAACAGCTAGTGGCACCCCCTTTTTTTCATTGGTGGGATGTTCATCGCCTGCCCTCTTTTGCTTTGTAGGGATGATTTTTTTTTGAAAAATTTGGACCAAGCCCCCCCCGGGGGGGAAATTTTTCCCTTTTTTATAAAAATTTCCTGCCTTGGGGTTTTTAGAGACAGGTTTAGGAACCGGGGGTTTTTCCCCCGTTGAGGTGGTTTATCGCACTTATTTTTGGGGGAAAGGGTTTTCTGCACATTTTCAAGGTCAGCAATTTCCCCCGCCTTGAAAGGTGCCGGGTTTGTGTGAGAATATTCTTGGGGCCCCCATAGAAAAATCTGTATAGGGCAACATGGGCCGGGATCCCTGGTTTTTAAAAGGGGTTTTTAATTTTTCCCTCCTGTCATTTTTTGAGCAGATGCAATTGCTACTTTGTTATGGTCCTTGAAGGTGGGGGTCCCCTTTACAAAAAAATCCCAGGTTTTTTGGGGCATTAGTTTTCGCCCCCTATTTGGTTTGGGGAAATTTGGTTTTTTTTCCCCAAAAGATTTTTAAATTTTTTCCGTTTTTTTTCTGAGTAATTGAAATTTTCATCATTGAACTTCATATTGTTTTCTGGCCCCTTTAAAGATTTGGTTTTTTGTCTGCTTGGACTCCCGTGTCTTCAACTGTGGACTTTTATACAGTTGGGTGATCTAAAAGGGGAAAACACAGCACCTTATATCCCGTCAATATCTGATATAAGGATGAGGAAAGGATGGGAAAGACTGTGCCTTGTGGAACAGAGTTTTTCCCCAGTAGCTGCCTAGATTTTTCCTTTGACTACTACTCTTTGTGTTCTCATGTTAAAAAAATTTAGATCCATCTACCAACTTTTCCGTTATTCCTTTATCACCATTTTGTGGGAACACCATGGTCAATTTTTTTTAGGTTTTGCAAAATCTGTGTACATAAATCTGCATTTTGTTTATCTTTAGAGCATCCGGGGCCTTTGTCGTAGTGGTCCAGTATTTGGGGCAGACAGGCGGCCGCTCTAAACCCATGCCCCCCCGGTTTAATTGATGGGTATCAAATTGGCGATCTTGTTTTTTGAACCCTTTCAAAGATTTTTTGATGGGGCGAGCGCAATTGGTCTGTAGTTCTTTTTATTGTTTTGCCCCTTTTTTGGGGGGCCCCGGGCTAGGGGCTGTTGTTTTTAGGCTGGGGGGCGATCCCGTGTCCATGCTTCCTCTCCATAAGATGTTAAAAATGGATAGGGCTTTTTTCAGTTTTTAAAAGAACACGGAGTTCCTGAGCTGAGCCGGCAGGGCATGGGAGGGGCATTTATTGTTTTTCGAAGTCATTTGGCGTCGGGGGACCCCCGAAAGGCATGCGTCTGTCAAATTTGTGGCACTCTCAAAAAAAAATTATTTTTTTTTGATTTTCAGTCTGGTTAGTGGCTCCAAAATGAGTCATACTGGGCTTAAGTAACTCACTCATTTCCTTGCTGTTTTCTGTGTACGACCCATCCCATTTAAGTAAATTTCGGGTTTTTTGTTTTCGATTTTTATTTTGCATGGGAAAAAAATATTTTGGGTTTTTTCAATTTCATTTTTTTTTTTGTTTTTTCCCCTGTCCTTGATTCCTGAAGATTCCTTTAGTTTTAATTCAATGTTTTCTATTTCTCTGACATGTCCCCCTATGTATTTCAGAGATATTGGCCTCCGCGCCCCTTTATTTTTTCCTTGCCTGTATAGGAGCGCCTCTCTCTTTCTAGTTTGCATCTTCTTTCCCTTTTCCAAGGGAATTTGTCGAGCAAACCTCGAGTACCACAGAGTTAATTTGTTCTAGACAAGGTGGGGATCCGTGAGCTTAGATCTTCCCAGTTTATATCATTTAGGACTTGGTTTACTTGGTCCCACCTATGTTTTTTTATAAAATTGATCACATTTTTTGTTGATCAAATTTTGTTGATCTGGGGCCCCCGCATGATGTCTGGACCTCTATTAAGTAGGTGATCTGAGTATATTGTTTTTGATATGATGAATTTTGTATCAATCATATTGTTGGTGAAGATGATTTTCCAGCTTTCTCTAATCTTTGGGGTCCATTTTGCTGGTTTAAGGTGAATTTGTTGCAGAAAATTTTGGGGTTTTCCCTTTGAATTTTCATCTTTAGTTTCCTCCTTTGTTATCTCTGCACATATCAACAACAAAATTACGCTTATTGATATCTGTGATTCCCCTTAATTTGCAAGACTGTAACCAAGATTCTAATACAACTAGTTTTATAATTCTTAAATACCCTAAGTTTGCCCAAGACACCCAAAAGAAACTGTATCATGCCAACACGTCACCATTTCCATTAAATATATAAACCAATTGTTAAATTTTTAATTTTGTATTTCCCAATTTTATAAACCTAGTTAATCACTACAATTCCCAACCTTAATACCAGTATAATCATTGTTAAAGAAGTTTGCCTGATTTCTTAATATTCTAAAAAAACCTAGTAATTAAGTCTGCCCCCAAAAGTCTAGCATGCCAGGCATGCCAGGCCCAGGGGATGCCAGGCCCAGGCATGCCAGGCCCAGGCACAGGCCCAGGGGAATGCCAGGCATGCCAACGGCCATCTTTTTTAATTTAGTCCTTAAAATGTAAAACACATTGTAATTTTTACAGAAAATAAACCAATTTGAATTTGAATTTGAATTGGGATTCTTTGAGGGGTTTGATACGTAGCCAGGATAACCCGAATAGGAGGGGTTTGCCAACGGGAAACCCGGGAAGGGGGTAGGGGGATAACCCGGGTAGGGATTTTTTTTTTTTTTTTTAAAAAAAAAAAATACAAAAACACATGGGCAAGACAGAAACAGCAACATGGGGGGATCTGCGGCCAGCAGTAACAGCCCGGTTGGGTCAGCCCCTGGCCAACAGGAGGCCTGGCCAGACCGGGCCCGGGGGCGTTGACCCCTGGAATTCTTCCAGGTAGACTCCAGGTAAAAAACTAACCTTTCCTTTGCTTGGCAATGCAACAACAAAGGTCAACAGTTTACCTACTTAAGAAAAAAAAAGCAAAAATACAATGCACAAACCCAGAAAAACATATCACCCAATGTTAAATTCCATGAACAGGAAAAAGATAACAAACCAGATGTACATAACCCCGAAGGGCATAAATCACAAACAGCCACTAAATGACATAAGTGACAATATGACAAAAGATACAAAATATAGATAGTCCTTACACGTCTGTATTGTACAGACAGCAACCCAAAGAAACTTTATTACATTACAAAATTATAAGACAATATAAAACACAACAAGTGAAACAATATAATAATAATTACCAACAGCGCCGTCCTCTAAAATTTACACAGTAAGTAAAAAAATACCAATTCACAAGTATATAAAAAGTAATAGTACAATACTTTTACACAAAATCTCCAAAGGAATGACAACATTCCCAAGGATGTAGTTTAAATTATGTAAGAATAGAGCATCCGCACAATAAGCAAATTAATATTTACACAAACACAAACTAACAAAGGTAAACATTTTACAACACAAAACCTAACCACAACTGCCTTCTACAAAGTAAGGCACAATTTTGAAAACATGAGAAACCCATCTCAGGAAACCTTAAGTTACATACATCATAATGGCAAACGGTTCATACCCAAGTGGTTGAAAAATTAAGAACCCTATACAAACACACCATAAAGGGAACTACTAAACCTATAACTATACATCACCAGTCCAGTAGGTTATGACGAAAGCCACTATGGTTACCCCTGAAACCTTTGCTCCATACGGGTTCCCTCCCACCCCGTCTCCCGTCATACACACATTGTTTGATATCTTTATTATGCACCCCATACCCATCCTGTGGGCGGTAGTCACCCCATACCCATCCTGTGGGCGGTAGTCAAAAGATTACAGAGGTACATAATGGGTCCAGGGACTGG
Source organism: Cherax destructor (assembly GCA_009830355.1). Lineage (NCBI taxonomy): Eukaryota > Metazoa > Arthropoda > Malacostraca > Decapoda > Parastacidae > Cherax > Cherax destructor. The sequence continues at coordinate 22,345 of WNWK01020731.1, read as the reverse complement.
ACCTCAAAGTTTGATAGCTGAGCAAGTTACAAAGGTAATGAACTCAGATGGTCACAATCATGACAAGTTACAAAGGTATTTGCAGATTACAGAGGATATATAAGGTCCAGAGACTGGGCCCATAGTTTTGATAGCTGAACAAGGTACAATGGTAATGAATTCACTAGTTACAAGGTAATGAATCATGTAAGAATTTACTTACGTCTGTACATGGTTGCACTCATGAACAAATTATAAAGCAATGAGCAATCTATTAGTCTACACCCAGCCACAACTGTAATGAGTTATTGGTGCAAATTATAATTGTTGGGTCACACACACACATATACATATCACATACATATATACACATACACACGCATACATGTATATACATACACACATACACACCACAACTAGGTGAGTACATGTACATACACACACAGTAACTGGCTCCTTGAATTTAACCCTGCCAAATGTAAAGTCATGAATATCGGGGAAGGGCAAAGAAGACTCAGACAGAGTATAGTCTAGGTGGCCAAAGACTGCAAGCCTCACTCAAAGAAAAGATCTTGGGGTGAGTATAATACCGAGCACATCTCCTGAGGCACACATCAATCAGATAACTGCTGCAGCATACGGGAGGCTGGCAAACCTAAGAATAGCGTTCCAATACCTCACTAAGGAATCATTCAAGACTCTGTATACCATATACGTCAGGCCCATACTGGAGTATGCAGCACCGGTTGGAACCCACACCTGGTCAAGCACGTCAAGAAATTAGAGAAAGTGCAAAGGTTTGCAACAAGACAGTCCCAGAGCTAAGGGATTGTCCTACAAGAAAGGTTAAGGAAATCGGCCTGACGACACTAGAGGCAGGAGGGTTAGGGGAGACATGATAACGACATATAAAATATGCGAGGAATAGATAAGGTGGACAGAGACAAAGATGTTCCCGAGAGGGGACAGAAACAAGGGGTCATAATTGAAGTTGAAGACTCCTATGAGTCAAAGGGATGTTAGGGTATTTCTTCAGTCATAGAGTTGTCAGGAAGTGGAATAGCAGAAAGCGACATAGTGGAGGCAGGAACCAACATAGTTTTAAGACTAGGTTTGATAAAGCTCATGGAGCAGGGGAGAGAGGACCTAGTAGCAATCAGTGAAGAGGCGGGCCAGGAGCTATGACTCGACCCCGCAACCACAAATAGGTGAGTACAAATAGGTGAGTACACACACATGTGCCTAGGACAAAATGGTAACTAACACTGTCAATGCTTTATTTACAGGAGCAAAGTCAGGGTATTTTTCCAGAATGGTCTGTAATATACCACTGTGGATAAAATACTTTGACATATCTTGAACATTTCTGAATGAGTTGTCTCTGAATTCACTTATTTATCGCACTCCAGACACACATCGCGCATTCCTCAGTCATGTGTCAAAATTCCTGCTGAGTCCACAGTCACCCACCCCCCTCCCTTTCATTCATACCCTTTCATTCATTGTTTGCTATTATTTTCCCTAGCCCTTTATTCCCAGCTTTATAAAACTACCATAGTTCAATTAATTACATTTGTATAAATTGACTAAGGTACAAATTCACGTGCCAAGAACTCTGTCAAATACCTTATATCTCTGCAAACAATTATTAAAAATTTGTAATAATCAAAAGTTACTAGAATTTAATCTAGTACCATATTATTAAGTTTAGTATTATCTATTATTCTCAGGTCTAGTTATAGAATCACATCAAATCTAATGATTACAGGAATTGATCCTGATATCAACCTATTATTAAATGACTTACATGATTCCAACAGCAACTGCAACTATTACACAGCAGATCAAGCAAAGACATTACTCAGAGCCAACAATAACATAACTATCTTCAATTACAATGTTAGATCTTTGAGCAAACATATGATGACCCACAGCACTACTCCAATCCTCCAGACCAATATGTCAATCATCACTCACTGAGACCTGGCTGAAGCCTGATACTACAGATGTTCATGCCATCCCAGGTTACACAGCCATTCACAACTGTAGGACAGATCAGGAGGGGGTGGAATAGCTATATTACTCAGATCACTTGAATGTATCAATAACTCTTGCATAGGGATGAGCATGGAGAATATATTATAGCTAAATTTAAATCAAAGACCTGCAAAAACCCTCACAGTGATAAACATCTACAGATTACCACAGTCAAACATTCACCATTTTAGTGAAAAACTAGGTAACCTGATAACTGATGCACACATGAACAAAGACCATTTGCTGCTACAGGAGATTTCAATATAAATCTCCACACGACAGGACCACAGTAACAGAATTCACAAACACTATGAGCAACTGCTTGTTACTACCATACAATATCAAAACCTACAGAATCTCCGAGACTAGTACATCATTACTAGACCACATCTGACTAATACTATATCCCCTCTAAAATCAGGCATAATCACAGACAACACCACAGACCACTATCCGACCTTTCTCATAACTAACCTTGTAAATTGCCCCTAGATATTACAAAGTTACCTTCAGACTACATAATGAGTCAGCTGTAAATAACTTTATAACAGCTATGATTAACATTGACTGGCATAATGAGTTAGAAACATATACAGATACTAATGAATGCATCAAGAATTTCCTTAACAAAACCCACCACCTCTATAACAAACATTGCCCAAAAAAACTAAACAGATCACAGCTAAGAGACTAAACAATCCTGGCTAACACCCAGCATCCTTAAATCCATTAACAAAAGGCACCAATATGAAAACAATACAGAAGGTGTCAATAACCAGAGAACAATCCAACGCTACTCATCAGTCCTTACCAGCCTGATAAGAAGATCAAAAATTGTGTTATGAGAACAGACTCAGAACATAAAAGGTGATATGAAAAGACCTGGAAGACCCTATCTGCAATTCTAGGAAATAATAAGATAGCAAAAACAACACCATCAAATTATCAAGAGCAGATGAACCCTACTTCACCTACTGAGACAGCAAACAGACTTAATGTTTTCTTCTCCACCATAGGAAAGAATCTAGCGAGTAAAAATCCCAAGCTCAAACACCCGTCCAACAGACTACCTCACAAACACCTACCCTAATACGCTATTCCTAGTTCCTACCACCCAATTGAAGTCTCGCTCATAATCAACCCCCTTTAAAAAACAAGGCAGGAGACATAAACAGCTACCAACTTTTATGTACAAAAGCTTCACAGGTACTGTCACCAATTATAGCAACACTATTCAATAAATCCATTGAAGCCTCTACCTTTCCATCAATTCTCAAATAGCTAGGGTCACCCGATCCACAAAAGGAGGTGATCAAACAGACCTGAATAATTATAGACCAATTTCTAATTTACCATTGCTTTCTAAAATTTTTCGAAAAATTAATTCACAGACAAATCTATTCCTACCTCGTCTCCACAATGTACTCAACCCCTGTCAATTTGGATTCGGGGACAAACAAGAGCACAAACGATGCTATTATGCACATGTTGGAGTTAATATATACCGCACTGAGAAGAAAGAAGTCCCACTGGGAATCTTCATTGATCTACGCAAAGCTTTTGATACAGTCGACCATGATTTACTGCTCACAAAATTAGCACACTATGGTATAAGGGGCACCCACTCAACTACCTAAAGTCATACTCACCAACAGAAGTCAATACGTTACACAAATGGAGCGAACTCTTCCACACAAACAAATTACAGTCGGAGTCCTCAAGGAAGTGTCCTGGGGCCACTCCTATTCCTCATTTACATAAATGACCTACCGAATGCATCACAACTACTCAAACCCATTTTATTTGCAGATGACACAACATATGTCTTCTCACCCAAATCCAGTTATACTGGCCAACACTGTTAATGCCGAATTACAGAAAATATCAACATGGGTGACGACTAACAAGTTACTTCAATACTGACAAGACCTACTTCATACAGTTTGGAAGCAAAGCCACAAATGTTCCACTTAACATAACACTTAATGGTACACCCATCACAAGACTCACAGAGGGAAAATTCCTAGGAATCCACCTTGACAGTAGCCTTAAATTCAAACACATATACAACAAATTTCCAAGAAAATCTCGAAGACAGTAGGTATATTATCAAAGATACGCTATTATGTACCTCAATCAGCTCTCCTTGCACTATAGCATTCTCTTATCTACCCGTATCTCACCTATGGAATCTGTGCATGGGGATCCCAAATTAAATCACCTTAGACCACTCATAACACAACAAAAGGCCGCAGTCAGAATGATAACAAATTCCCACTCTAGACAGCATACTCCACCAATATTCAAAAGTCTCAAACTACTCACCGTAAAGAACATTCATCCTTACTCTTGTGCCTACTACAAAATAAAAATTTACACTCTAATATAAACCTCCGCTCAAAATTCTCCTCACCAACTTTAATAGGACCCATGACCACAACACAAGACACAGATCACTTTTTATATACCCCGTGTTCATATCAACCTATGTAAAAATTCTATGCACATAAAGGGCCCCAGAATCTGGAATTCACTACCAGTAAATATTAAGATAATCTTGTCTGAAAATCAATTTAAGACTCAACTCAAAAACCACTTACTCACCCAAAACTAAATGATCATACTATAAACTACTCTGAAAATGCTCATTATTACTTTCCTATGCGATAATCTCAATTTGTAATAATATGTTACTATTATGTTACCCCTACTCAATCAAAACTAAATACTCATATTATAAGTTAATGTCAAAAATGCTCAATGTTATTTTCCTTAAGATTATCTCAATTCCATATTACCATTACTGTAACAATCTAATATCATTATATAATAATTTAAACAGTAAAATTTAATCGTATTGTAATTTTGAAAACAATTTTTAACTAGAATAAACTCAATAAATTTCTCTAATATTAAGTACATAGTCTTTAAGTTACTAGAATAAGCTGCCCCTAATGCCATGGCATGTCAGTGGCTCTCCTTGCACTCAATTTACATTGTAACTACCAATACCTATGTAATCTGCAATCTGCAAGAAATAAAATTTACTTTACTACTACTTTTACTTTACTTTCCCAGCATGTATGCCCTCCCTGTCGCCGGCCAGCCCTTTTAAACTCTCCTCACAGCTCTAGTAAGCTACCCACCGCCAACTCCCTATAACCCACAGAAAAAGCTGAATTCCACCTCCGATCATAAAGATCCCTATTTCTACATTTGTCCTATAAAACACAGCAGCCAAAGCCTTGACTCTACACTCCCCGACACCCTCATTCCCATGACACATACAAGTAGTCTGCCACTAGGTACAAGACCACCCGTCTCACCTCCTCTCCCCCCCTTTCCCCACATCAAAGATTAAGGCCCGCAAGGTTGAAAGTCCTCTCTCCCCCACCCTGCATAACACCTTCCCAAACGATTCACGCACTACCTCAATAAAGGACAAAATATACTGTATGATACGCAGTATCCTCCTCCCCGCATCTATCACACAGCCCTCCCTCTCCTATCCCCATACGGAACAAGATTGCCTTCGATGCAACGATCCCCATTAAAAACCTATACACAAATTCACCTACTCTGGGTTTGAGCCACAACTTCAAATATTTACTAAGTGTTAGCAATCATCAGAAGTGTTCTTGACGTCCAGGACAGTGCTTATTCAGCCCTGGACAACTCTATATTACCAGGTTCAATACCCCTGACCTCATTGTGGTATATTAACAGTAACTGGCAGGGTGTTCTTATCAATGATTGAACACCCTGACCTCAGTGTAGTATATTAAGAATAACTCTAGCTGAGTAATCTGTAAATACCTTTGTAACTTGTCATGATCTACCTGAGTTCATTACCTTTGTAACTTGCTCAGCTATCAAAACTTTAGGGCCCAGTCCCTGGACCCATTATGTACCTCTGTAATCTTTTGACTACCGCCCACAGGATGGGTATGGGGTGCATAATAAAGATATCATCAACTTCCATGCAACGATCCCCATTAAAACCTATACACAAATTCAAGTACTCTGGGTTTAAGCCACAACTTTCTTAATCCCTTCCACATACCTATCCAATCATACACAGGGTATATCGCTGCCCCATGCAACACCCTCCCTTGCCCCCCTCCCCTGCCCTGGATACTCGCAGTGATCTGCCTCGGCTCCTTAACCACATGATTCGCCTCAACATTCCTTCACACTCCCTCAAATCATTACCCTTCCACCACCTTCTGACATCTTCCATAACCAATCCCACTCTTCTCCCCCGCACCCCACCCACCCTGAGGTATCGATGCTTAATATAAACACACTGCAGACGCCTTGCTAATGGGATGAGCCCCAAACCTCCTTGATGTACCCTCGTCATTACCACTTCCTTACTTAACCATGCCCTCCCATAACCCTATATATAACGTAATGCCCTTCTCTGCAATTCCCTCACATCCTCAAAAATAATGGGGAACACCGCCGCCACATGCCACAATTTACTAAAAACTAATGAATTGACGATCACCACTCTGATGCAATGTGACGTCCCCAGGCTGCCAACCACCCATGTGCTTAATGGCCTCTCCCACAACCACCTCTGCATTAACCGCCCGGGCCTCCACCGGATCCGCCCGGTACACCACCCCACAAATCTTCACCTGTTCCACTGTTGCCCAACCCCTTCCCACCCCTACCCTCCCCCCTACCCACCCACCTACCTCCAACAATTTAGATTTCGCATAGTTTACTTTCATCCCAGTAGCCTTCCCAAAAATCTCTACAATACGCCCCACATTCACTAACTCCTCTACATCTCGCACTAGTACCGTAGTATTATCCACATATCCAAATATCCCTGCATCCCCCCTTCCCTCAGCCATTCCTCATGAAACTAAACGATAAAAGGGATCTTGCATGCAAGCAAACAAAACCTGGGACAAGGGGCATCCCTGTCTTAAACCCTTATCCATAGGCACCTCCTTTCCCATTCTACCATTTACCTGTATCCTAAGCTTGGCTCCCCCATACAGAGTCTCTACCCAACCCACTAATTCATCCCCAAAACCCTGCCGCCTCATGATATCATACAATATACTCTGTTCAACACTATCATAAGGAGCACTCCAATCGATACTCAACACCCCCGTCACCCTTCACCACTCTCAATAAAATCCCTAATCTGACCATGACCCACACCCATGCTTCTACCTAGGATTCCACATTGCCCCTTATGTAAAACCATTCCCACCACTTTCTTAAGCCTATTACCTAGCAACTTTGCAAAGATCTTATAATCCGCACACATTAATGTTATAACATGCATTGAAATAAAAATTATTATTATTATTATTATTAAATCTATAATCCTTCATCGTCCTACATTCCTCTTTTTTTCTTCACCAAAACCACAACCCCAGTGTTCTGCATGCTACCCAATACCCTCCCATTCTTCATACAATTGAATACTTTAACTAAACAATCCCTTAGGGGCTCCCAATTATTCACAAAGAAATCATTAGGGAGTCCATCCAATCCAGGTGCCTTCCCTTTGCTCAAACCCTGCATTGCCTCCCATACCTCTTCCTCGCTAATCTCTCCCTCCATGTCCTTCCTGTCGTCCTTACTAACAATACACCTGATCCCCTCCCCTATTACTGCCCTGTCCCTCACCCTCCCCCCTCTTCCTCCTGCAAGTACTCTTTTACCCAGTGATCTGCATAGTTACTTATTCCTTCAGTAGTTCGGAGCAATTGTCCTCCCCTATACCCCCCCAACTCCTGACACACCTCCAACGTCATCATAGTTGTGTCCCTCTGCCGCTTCCTAAAACGTCGGAGAACACAGGCCGATGGCCTGTCGCCCCAAAAGACCTCCTCTAGCCCTCTTCTCATGTGTGTCGCATTAAATCGTTCATTCTGCAATTCTCTCAGAATACCCATCTCATCCACCCTAGAATTCCCACCCCTTTTGTAACAATCCTCCAGTTGACCCTCCAAGTACCTCTGTAATCCGAATTTCCCCCAATTCTCTTCCCTGCCCATTTTTATATAATACTTCCTAATACACGGCTTTGCTCACATTTCCCACCAACTCAGTAAGTCCCCCGCATGCTGACCTCTCTCCCATTGTTGCCCCTGCCACCATACAGCAAAACTTTCTCCTTCACCAACACCTTGCAGTAAACTTATATTTAATTTCCAGTAGCTGTCATACCTTTTAATCATTCCTTCCCAGCTGATATCTGCCAACACACCCCTATGATCAGAATATCCCATGTCCATAGCTTCTACCCTACCAACCTGTATCTCCTTAGTTACATAAATCCTATCTAGTCGCGCCTGATATCCTCGCCTCACGAAAGTGTGCTCCACACACCAACCTCCTCCCCTAACTACATCCATCACCCCGGCTGCTCCTAATACCTCCCTCAACACTCCCAGGACACAGCCCACTCCCCTGGGTTCTACATCCTTACCCCGTATTACACAGTTCCAGTCTCCTCCTATAATGGTTACCTCAGGCAGTCCTCTCAAATGATACAGAAATACATCATCTACGAAACGTTCCTTAGTACTCCTGCAGAGATCCGCCGGCATATACACACTTATAAAACTCACGTGCACGTCTCATCACACCCCGTTCACCCTCACCACCCTACCCCCTCTCCTGTCTCCCACGTTAATAACTTAAAAGGGCTGACCTCGCACATGACCACAGCAGCCCCTCCCTTTAATTTCCCTGAATCACCTGCATACACTCGGTACCCATTCAAACACAATTCCCTCGCACACCTGAAATTATGTTTTTGTACAAAACAAATATCTACCTGAAAACGTCGCATAGTCACCTCGAGCCACCGTCGTTTCACCTCGGCCCTAAGGCCGTTAACATTTATGGAGAGACTTCTGAAGACAACATAGGGGGTTTTCCTCGATACCTCTGGACTTTTGGCGCTCCTCTTCCCTTCTCCTTCACCCCCTGATCATGTTTAAGCCCTTCTCTTCCTGACACCCCACCCTTTCCCCTGCAGGCCGCATCTACCCATGGCTGTGTACAAACTTTCTGCGCGGGTGTGATCACGTCCTCATCGGACCCACCCACAGGCCTCTTACGTGAATCATTGGACCCACCCACAGGCCTCTTACGTGAATCATTGGACCCACCCACAGGCCTCTTACGTGAATCATTGACCCACCCACAGACCTCTTACGTGAATCATCGGACCACCCACAGGCCTCTTCGTGAATCATTGGACCCACCCACAGGCCTCTTACGTGAATCATTGGACCCACCCACAGGCCTCTTACGTGAATCATTGGACCCACCCACAGACCTCTTACGTGAATCATCGGACCCACCCACAGGCCTCTTACGTGAATCATTGGACCCACCCACAGGCCTCTTACGTGAATCATCGGACCCACCCACAGGCCTCTTACGTGAATCATTGGACCCACCCACAGACCTTTTACGTGAATCACCACTATAATCCATAGCCACATTTTCCAACTGTTCATCCTGCCTGTGAACCACAGCCACCACATCCTGCACCACCAGGTTAGATTCCCCATCATGTGATGTAAACCCACCCTTCCCAGGCAGCTCCACAGACTCCATATGCCCATCACCAGGCTCTAAAGGGGACTCTTCTCCGGGCGTGCCAAGAAAATCTCTGAGGGCATCTTGCAAAATATGGGGCAAGTCCCCCTGCAAAATCCCCCCATCTACAGGTGCAATCATCCCCTCCGGCTGTTCTACACCCGAGCCTGCAGGCAGTGTCTCACAGGTGACGCCTGTCCCATTCACCTCACCACTCCACCTTTTACTCTGTCCCACACTTGGTGACACTGGCACCACACTCTCTGTCTTGTCAACCTCCTTGTCATCCATTCGTTCTTCCTGACGACGGTCAGTCCTCCTCCCACAAGCAGCTGCAACATGATCATACGCCCCACATAGTCTGCAGGTTCGTTGCTGACAGGCGTATGTGACGTAGACTTGAGTCCTAAAATCTTCAAGGACAACATACGAAGGTATAGACCTTCGGAGAGTCATTTTAAGGGAATATGACCCTTCCTGTAATCCTGCGTAAATGCCGTCGGTCCATTTGCCCATCACAGCCGTATGAACCACTCCAAATTGTTGGAACGCCTCTCGAATATCCTCATCAATAACTTCAAATGGCACGTTTCGGACTCGAATAAAGGTATAATATCGAGATACATCTCTCAAGCGTACCTCCAGTCCAGGCCAGCGTTGATCACCATTGGTTTGTTCTGAAAGCCGTCCACGATCCTCTCATATGCCGCTGTCATAGCAAACTTGATGAAGATGCCGTGCGCCCCATTCAGCGCTATGCCTCGTAATTCCTCAGTTCCAATGCCATAAGCATCACGGATAATCGCAGGCAACAAAACATTCGAGTTATCCGGGTACACTGCTCCCTTCAACACCTCAACACACACGGTGTTGATCCTCCTCCTTCCACCAGCTGCCATATTGCTGAAAATCAGTAATTCTCTCGTTGGCCACCCGGAGTCAGCAACAAGAGAACCACTCAGCGCGAGGGCCAGGCGGCGAATGATTGTAATTTTTACAGAGAAATAAATCAATTTGAATTTGAATTTGAATTGGGGTTCTTTGAGGGTTAGATAGCCAGGATAACCCGGGGCAGGGAGAGTTAGGCAACCAGGATAACCCAGAATAGGGAGGGTTAGCCACCCAGGATAACCCCGGGAAGGGAGGGTTAGGCAGCCAGGATAACCCGGGGTAGGGAGGGTTAGACACCCAGGATAACCCAGGGTAGGGAGGGTTAGACGCCCAGGATAGGGAGTGTTAGCCACCCAGTATAACCCAGGGTAGGGAGGGTTAGCCACATAGGATAACCCAGGGGAGGGAGGGTTAGCCACCCAGGATAACCCAGGGTAGGGAGAGTTAGCCACCCAGGATAACCCAGGGTAGGGAGGGTTAGCCACGTAGGATAACCCAGGGTAGGGAGAGTTAGCCACCCAGGATAACCAAGGGTAGGGAGAGTTAGCCACCCAGGATAACCCAGGGTAGGGAGTGTTAGTCACCCAGGATAACCCAGGGGTGGGTTAGCCACCCAGGGGAGGGTTAACCACCCAGGATAATAATAATAATAATAATAATAATAATAATAATAATAATAATAATAATAATAATAATAATAATATCTTTATTTAGTACATATACATGTACAAGGTATACAGGCCTAGCTGACATCAATGACATACTACTATATAGAAAGCCGCTTGTTATGCTGAGCATTTCTGGCAAATTAGGTCAATTTTGTCCCAGGATGCGACCCACACCAGTCCACTAACACCCAGGTACCCATTTTACTGATGGGTGAACATAGACAACTGGTGTAAGGAAACACGTCCGATGTTTCCACCCCTTCGCCGGGAATCGAACCCGGACCCTCACCATGTGAAGCGAGAGCTTTTCCCACCAGACATGGGGCACCCAAGAAAGTCAGTGGGTCATGGAGGACTGTCTGTCTTATTTCCATTGTGGTCCTTCAATCTTGTCCCCCAGGATGCCACCCACCACACCAGTCACCTAACACCCAGGTACCTGCTTACTGCTAGGTGAACACTGACGGCAGATGAAAGGAAACATGCCCAACGTTTCTACCTACCTGGAAGATATTCAGGGGATCAACGTCCGTGCCGAGAGCGTTGGCAACCGAGCCACGGGACACCAAGTTTCCTCCAGAAAGAGAAACTGAAGCAATAAGTTCTATATAACTAAATGTCATCCATCTCTATATGATCTTTGTATCATGCTGAAATAAAATATTATTATTAACAGATCAGACGGACCTTCTTTACCTCCCTGGTCCAAGTACTGATCCTTACACACACAACCCGCACATATAAAAGGGAGGAGCTTACGACGACGTTTCGGCCCGACTTGGGCCATTTACAAAGTCACACTAACACACAGAGACGGAGGAAGGGGTATTTATAGGCAGGCAGACAGGGAAGGGTACAAGAGAGTGGGGTAATAATGGAGTAAGTAGTGGAAGTGGTAGTGGAGACAGTCATGTACTAGGAGAGGAGCACTGCAATGAGGCTAGCGGCCCGCAAGGGTGGGACGAGAACACAGAGGGAGGAAAGGCGAAAAAAAAAAATGAAGGACAAATACAAGGCAAAAGAAAAGAAAGAAAGGAAAACCCATAGGAGAAAAAAGAGAAGGGGGAAGAGATGAAAGGGGAAGGAATCAGGTTAAGTCACGGGTGTTCTGAAGTTTAGAGCATTTAACAATGTAATCTGTGTTCTCGTCCCACCCTTGCGGGTCTCTAGCCTCATTGCAGTGCTCCTCTCCTAGTACATGACTGTCTCCACTACCACTATTACTACTACTACCACTTCCACTACTTACTCCATTATTACCCCACTCTCTTGTACCCTCCCCTGTCTGCCTGCCTATAAATACCCATTCCTCCGTCTCTGTGTGTTAGTGTGACTTTGTAAATGGCCCAAGTCGGGCCGAAACGTCGTCGTAAGCTCCTCCCTTTTATATGTGCGGGTTGTGTGTGTATTGTTCCAGTCACGGTATTGTGCCTTTTTTGTTATTTACTGATCCTTGTGGAACCCCACTCGTCACACTCGCCCACTCTGCAAGGTGTGGACATGCTAGTTGTTCCTAGAATCTGGTCCTCGTTTCCTACACAAGCCTTCAAAATCTGAATCCAATCGGACGAGGAGTTCTCGAGTTATGAGCGAAATAAAATCGCAAAGGAGGAAAAGGGGAAAAATCAGGACCCCAATAGAGCTAAGTCACTTTGTCTGACTTTTTTTTTTATCCTGGTGGGTAATCTACACATATGCCGCTATGTATGATAATTTATATAGCTGTATTTATGTGTACTAGAATAAATTTACTGACGATGAAGCCACGGGAAGAGCGAGACCAACACACTCCACTAAAGCCAACACAAGTTCAGCTGTTGTTGACTCAGTGAACACTATTGTTACTGTTGGAGGTTGTTAGGATAAGATTTCTTCGGATTTTTAACCCCGGAGGGTTAGCCACCCAGGATAACCCAAGAAAGTCAGTGTGTCATCGAGGACTGTCTGTCTTATTTCCATTGGGGTCCTTAATCTTGTCCCCCAGGATGCGACTCACACCAGTCGACTAACACCCAGGTACCTATTTGCTGCTAGGTGAACATGACAACAGGTGTAAGGAAACACGTCGAAATGTTTCCACCCGCCGGGAATCGAACCCGGGCCCTCCGTGTGTGAGGTTGTGTCTGTCCCAACTACTGGACCACTACGACAAGGTCCTGGATGCTCTAGAAGATAAACAGAATGCAGATGTTATATACACAGATTTTGCAAAAGCCTTTGACAAGTGTGACCATGGTGTAATAGCACACAAAATGCGTGATAAAGGAATAACAGGAAAAGTTGGTAGATGGATTTATAATTTCCTAACACATAGAACACAAAGAGTAGTAGTCAACAGAGTAAAGTCTGAGGCAGCTACTGTGAAAAGCTCTGTTCCACAAGGCACAGTACTTGCTCCCATCCTATTCCTCATCCTCATATCAGACATTGACAGGGATATAAGCCACAGTGCTGTGTCTTCCTTTGCAGATGACACCCGAATCTGTATGACAGTGTCCACCGTTGAAGACACTGCAAGACTCCAAGCAGACATAAACCAAATCTTTAAATGGGCTGCAGAAAACAATATGAAGTTCAATGATGAGAAATTTCAATTACTCAGATACGGAAAACGTGAAGAAATTAAAATCTCATCGGAGTACAAAACTAATTCCAACCACACAATAGAGCGAAAAACTAATGTCAAAGACCTGGGAGTGTTCATGTCAGAGGATCTCACCTTCAAGGACCATAACAATGTAGCAATTGCATCTGCTCGAAAAATGACAGGATGGATAATGAGAACCTTCAAAACCAGGGATGCCAAGCCCATGTTGACACTTTACAGATCGCTTGTTCTATCTAGGCTGGAATATTGCTGCACACTAACTGCACCTTTCAAGGCGGGTGAAATTGCTGACCTTGAAAATGTGCAGAGAACCTTCACGGCACGCATAAGTGCGATAAACCACCTCAACTACTGGGAACGCTTGAAGTTCCTAAACCTGTACTCTCTAGAACGCAGGCGGAGAGATACATTATTATATACACATGGAAAATTCTCGAGGGCTTAGTACCAAACTTGCACACAAAAATCACTCCCTACGAAAGCAAAAGACTCGGCAGGCGATGTAACATTCCCCAATGAAGAGCAGGGGTGCCACTAGCACGTTGAGGGACAACACAATAAGTGTGAGGGGCCCAAGATTGTTCAACTGCCTCCCAGCATACATCAGGGGGATTACCAACAAGCCCCTGGCTGTCTTCAAGCAGGCACTGGACAGGCACCTCAAGTCGGTACCTGATCAGCCGGGCTGTGGTTCGTACGTTGGACTGCGTGCGGCCAGCAGTAACAGCCTGGTTGATCAGGCTCTGGTCCAACAAGAGGCCTGGTCACGGACCGGGCCGCGGGGGCGTTGACCCCTGGAATTCTCTCCAGGTAGACTCCAGGTTATTGTTATTATTGTGGTTGTTTTTGCTGTTGTTGATAAGTCCCACCAAGAGCTCTCTATAGCGGTGCAATTCTATTCTTCCACTATTTTCTAAACTGAGTGCTCTGGAAGAAACACGCGATCTAAGAACAGAAAAAAATTTCACAAACTATCTACACTGATAAATACCTTAATTAACCTTGACACTGGGAGGATACTAGTAGTTAGACTGTTGGGTATAGTCCTGACTCTTTCTCTTCTACTTAGGCTCTTCCTCTCACCGGCTATTCTTCTTCTGTCCCCACTTCCCCCTCGCCCCTAGTGGGTCCTTACCTGAGAGTCTGAACTAACTAACACTGGGAGGCAGGAAGTACTGTTATCATAAACCAATTCAGTAATAAGCCCCTTGGCCTCGCTGGCAAAGCCCTCGATTCCCGGCAAGGGTGGAAACACTGGGCGTGTCTCCTTACACCTGTTGTCCTGTTCACCTAGTTAGTAGGTACCTGGGTGTTAGTCAACTGGTCTGGGTCGCATCCTGGGGGACAACGGAAATGAGATAGTCCTCGATGACATACTGACTTTCTTGGGTGGCTAACCCTCCGGGGTTAAAAATCCGAACAAAAATCTTATGGCTGCATAGTGGCCTTGATCCATAAAATGGAGATTAATATAAACTCTTAGTGTATATACTCGGTATATATATCACTGGGGGAAGGAAGAATGTATAGAAATAGTTATAACTATAACCATAATTTTTAAAAGGGTTGTAGGGGTAAGCCAGTGGAAGGCCTCAGTCAGATGACCAAAAGCTCCAGCTGTGGGTCATATAACTAAGACCAGCGTCAGGAAACACTTGTCCTGTTTCCTGACAAACATTACCTAAGGAAGAATGTATGCATGAATGATTAAAAATAGTGAATGTGTATAGCAGAATTATTAATACAAAGTACTATACAAAAAGTTGACTGAGAATGTTGTGAGAATTCCTGAACAAGTGGAAAATGATAATGAGACATGTATGAAGGTCGTAAGGCAGATGAGAGATAATACAGAGATAATACAGAGATAATGTATTTATTGTAAGAGGTAAGGACGTAATGTTTAGTTTTCATGGTGACTGTGTGTGAGATATGACAGGGAAACCCCATCTTATGTGATGGCTAGCATAAATACTAGTGTTATCAACCACACACACACACACACACACACACAAGTAACGATCAAGAGGTATGTGTGGAGCTTAACTTGAGGTTTAAGGAAGTATTCACAGTGGAGGAAGGAAGGCAGCTGGGTAGACAGGACGGGGTGCATCACCAACAAGGGATGTATCAAGTGCTAAAGGGCATACACACAACTGAGGAGGAGGTGAAGCAGTTACTCAGTGACCTTGATACCTCAAAGGCGATGGGTCCAGACAATATCTCCCCGTGGGTTCTTTGGGAAGGAGCTGAGGTACTGAGTGTGCCACTTACCATAATATTCAACACATCCCTTGAAAATGGGCAGTTACCTGAGGTATGGAAGAAGCCCAATGTAGTCCCCATCTTTAAAAAAGGAGACAGAAAAGAGGCACTAAACTATAGACCGGTGTCACTTACATGTATAGTGTGCAAAGTCCTGGAGAAAATCATCAGGAAAAGAATGGTGGAGCACCTCGAGCTGAACAGGATAATAAACACCAGACAGCACGGATTCCGGGAAGGAAAATCTTGTGTAACAAACCTCCTAGAGTTCTATGATAAAGTAACAGAGGTAAGGCAAGAGAGAGAGAAGGGTGGGTTGATTGCATTTTCCTGGACTGCAGGAAGGCCTTCGACACAGTTCCTCACATGAGATTAGTAAAGAAGTTGGAAGAACAAGCATGTATAACAGGAAGGGCACTGGAATGGATCAGGGAATACCTCACAGGGAGGCAACAACGGGTCATGGTGCGTGATGAGGTATCACAGTGGGCGCCTGTGACGAGCGGCGTACCGCAGGGGTCAGTCCTAGTACCAGTGTTATTCTTGGTATATGTAAATGACATAACGGATGGGATAGACTCAGAAGTGTCTCTGTTCGCAGATGATGTGAAATTAATGAGGAGAATCACATCGGAGGAGGACCAAGCAGGACTTCAAAAAGACCTGGACAAGCTTGATATCTGGTCTAGCAACTGGCTTCTCGAATTCAATCCCACCAAATGCAAAGTCATGAAGATCGGAGAAGGGCAAAGAAGACCGCTGACAGAGTACAGGCTAGGCGGACAAAGGCTACAAACCTCGGCAAAGGAGAAAGATCTTGGGGTGAGTATAACGCCAAGCACGTCTCCGGAGGCACACATCAACCAGATAACTGAGGCAGCATATGGGCGACTGTCAAACCTAAGATTAGCGTTCTGTTACCTTAACAAGGAATCGTTCAAGACACTGTACACCGTGTACGTCAGGCCCATACTAGAATATGCAGCACCAGTCTGGAACCCACACCTGGTCAAGCACGTAAAGAAACTAGAGAAAGTGCAAAGGTTTGCGACTAGGTTAGTTCCACAACTCAGGGGTCTGTCCTATGAAGAAAGGTTGAGGGAAATAGGACTAACAACACTGGAGGAAAGAAGGGTCAGAGGAGACATGATAACGACATACAAAATACTGCGGGGAATCGACAAGGTAGACAGTGACAGGATGTTCCAGAGAGGGAACGCAGAAACAAGGGGACACAACTGGAAGCTGAAGACTCAGATGAGTCAAAGGGATGTTAGGAAGCATTTCTTCAGCCACAGAGTAGTCAGGAAGTGGAATAGTCTAGAGAAAGATATAGTGGAGGCAGGAACCATACACAGTTTTAAGACGAGGTATGATAAAGCTCATGGAGCAGGGAGAGCAGAGACCCAGTAGCGGACAGAGAAGAGGCGGGGCCAGGAGCTGAGTCTCGACCCCTGCAACCAGAATTAGGTGAGTACAATTAGGTGAGTACACACACACACACACCTGACGACAATGGAGGACAGAAGGGACATGATAACGACATCTAAAATACTAAGAGGAATTGAAAAGGTGGATAGGGATGGAAAGTTTCAGAGATGTGACACAACAAGAAGTGGTCACAGTAACAAGGGGACACAGCAACAAGGGGACACAAAACAAGGGGACACAGCAACAAGGGGTCACAGCAACAAGGGGACACAGCAACAAGGGGACACAACAACAAGGAGACACAATAACAAGGGACACAGCAACAAAGGGACACAACAACAAGGGGACACAACAACAAGGGGACACAATAACAAGGGACACAACAACAAGGAGACACAATAACAAGGGACACGGCAACAAGGGGTCACAGTAACAAGGGGACACAGCACCAAGGGGACACAAAACAAGGGGACACAGCAACAAGGGGACACAGCAACAAGGGGACACAACAACAAGGGACACAACAACAAGGGGACACAATAACAAGGGACACAACAACAAGGAGACACAATAACAAGGACACAGCAACAAGGGGTCACAGTAACAAGGGGACACAGCACCAAGGGGACACAAAAACAAGGGGACACAGCAACAAGGGGACACAACAACAAGGAGACACAATAACAAGGGACACAGCAACAAGGGGACACAACAACAAGGGGACACAGCAACAAGGGGACACAGCAACAAGGGGACACAACAACAAGGAGACACAATAACAAGGGACACAGCAACAAGGGGTCACAGTAACAAGGGGACACAGCACCAAGGGGACACAAAAACAAGGGGACACAGCAACAAGGGGACACAACAACAAAGAGACACAATAACAAGGGACACAGCAACAAGGGGACACAACAACAAGGGGACACAGCAACAAGGGAACACAGCAACAAGGGGACACAACAACTAGGGGACACAACTGTAAGTTGAGAACTCAGATGAGTCACAGGGATGTTAGGAAGTATTTCTTCAGTCACAGAGTTGTCAGGAAGTGGAACAATCTGGAGAGTGATGTAGTGGAGGCAGGATCCATACATAGTTTTAAGAAGAGGTATGATAAAGCTCATGGAGCAGAGAGTGGACCTAGTAGCGACCAGATAAGAGTATATAATTAAAGGAAAAAACAGTGTTGTGTATTAATGTATCTTGATAAAAAATATTAAAGAGAGAGAGAGAGAGAGAGAGAGAGAGAGAGAGAGAGAGAGAGAGAGAGAGAGAGAGAGAGAGAGAGAGAGAGAGAGAGAGAGAGAATATTCCGGTTAAAACCACTTCAGTCAAGTCATGGTATGGTGTTCTGCATCACTGATATTAAACTTAACTGCTGGCAGAGTTTAATTCAATACTCACCTATTTGTGGTTGCAGGGGTCGAGTAACAGCTCCTGGCTGTTGAACATAGCTAACAAGTGGATGGATGACCCCGTGGATACAACCTGGCTCTTAGCTAGGGACTGTCTGGATAACCCATGAACATCCTAACCCAGACAAATATACCAGGAGCTGTGATTCGACCCCTGCAACCACAAATAGGCTAGTATCATCTGGAAAGGAATTTTTAGAAATGTGAGAATTAGTGAAAGTTCTCTATAGGTGACTGGAGTTTGAAGCCTATTAACTACACTAAGGTCATTAAGGTTGTAGGTAATCTTCTTACTAACACTCAAGAATATTTTAATCCTTAAAATGCCGACTTAAAGTAGATAAATAGATCTTTCAGCGTATACATATCCCAGATTAGCCTTAAAGTCGTGAGTCTTAGTATACTGCAAGTCTGGAAATCTTTGCCAATGTTCACTATAGATATTATTCTTAAATAACATATAAAAGTAAAAAATATAAATGTCCATATTACTAAATTATATATAAATATACCGAAAGTGTTACGGATGAATTGTAAGATGATATACGGTTTGAATAAAAGTGAAATAGAAAAGTACGAGGCGAAAGATGGCAAGGAGTGTTCCCCCCAGCTGATATTTGTGTTGATACAAGACTGGAATGTTGTTAGTGTTGAGTAGTGTTGCAGCGAGGTGCAGGAGGTGTGATACTACCCCAACAAGCTGGGTAACACGTGTCTCGTGTGTGGGGTCGTGTCAGGTGACCAGGGAGTGTTATCAGCGGTATTTCTGGCAACAATAGTGTCAACATGTCAAAATCAGCAACACTTGTCAAGAGTGACTCGACCGGAGCTGAAGTGATGTTGTCACTTCTCCGTCAGAGCCTCAGGTCGTGTAAGACTCCAGGGGAAACCAACTTCGAGGCTTCCACGCCTCATATCTTCGTGGTCCTGGGGGCTTCAGGTGACCTGGCCAGGAAGAAGATCTACCCGACACTATGGTGGCTCTATCGTGATCGCTTATTACCCGAAAATACCATATTTGTGGGCTATGCCAGGTCCCTCCTGACGGTGCCAGAAGTCAGGGAGAAATGTAAGATGTATATGAAGGTGAAAGAGGCTGAAGAAGAACGTCATGAGGAGTTCTGGAAGGTGAATCACTACGTCCAGGGGTCGTACGACACACGAAGGGACTTCGAACTTCTGGATCAGGAAATAAGGAAAGTTGGCACAAGTAGAGCCAATCGTATCTTTTATTTAGCTCTTCCTCCGTCAGTTTTCGACGTCGTCACCTCTAACCTGAAGGGTTGTTGCATGGCCACGCACGGATGGACCAGAGTTATTATTGAAAAGCCTTTTGGTAAAGATTCCGACTCGTCGGCCAAATTGTCCAGCCACCTGGCGGGGCTCTTCAAGGAGGAGGAAATATATAGGATTGATCACTACCTGGGCAAGGAAATGGTTCAGAACCTCATGACGCTCAGGTCAGAACCCTCTACCTTAATGTTCTTCTTTATATGTGCTTAACAATTGGCAAACAGGCGAATTTTTAACAAATATCATCTCTGAGTCTACAGCAGGATTCTAATTTACACACTGTTTAAGTACACAGTAATTAATGCACCACGCGGAAACAGGGGGGTATATACAAAGATCGCAGTCAGCAGGATTCGAAGCCACGTCAGGGAGGCTGGCAAGGTTCCCCAGAAACATGGCTTGTAAATAAGGCTGCCCAGCTTCTGAGGCATCTGTGGTTGAGTGGTCTAGATTGTCACTTAAGGAACCTTGCCATCCTCCCTGACGTGACTTTGAATCCTGCTCACCATGAGGCTGGCCAAAGCAGCATGGGTTCGAATCTTTGGTTAGTCGCATTATTATTGATCAATACCACTTGTTCGTGGTCACATAATATATATATATATATATATATATATATATATATATATATATATATATATATATATATATATATATATATATATATAGACAAGAGAGAGAGAGAGAGAGAGAGAGAGAGATAGATAGATAGATAGATAGTGTGTACTCACCTATTTGTGGCTGCAGGGCCGATTCACAGCTCGGAGAGAGTTCCAGGGGTCAACGCCCTGCGGCCCGGTCTGTGACCAGGCCTCATGTTGGATCAGAGCCTGATAAACCAGGCTGTTACTGCTGGTCGCACGCAGTCCAACGTACGAACCACAGCCTGGATGGTCAGGTACAGACTTTAGGTGCCTGTCCAGTGCCTGCTTGAAGACAGCCATGGGTTTGTTGGTGATCCCCCTGATGTATGCTGGGAGGCAGTTAAACAGTCTTGGGCCCTGACACTTATTGTGTTTTCTCTCAACGTGCTAGTGGCACCCCTGCTTTTCATTGGGGGGATGTTACATCGTCTGCCGAGTCTTTTGCTTTCGTAGGGAGTGACTCTCGTGTGCAAGTTTAGTACTAATCCCTCGATAATTTTCCAAGTGTATATAATAATGTATCTCTCCCTCCTGCATTCTAGGGAGTACAGGTTTAGGAACTTCAAGCGTTCCCAGTAATTGAGGTGGTTTATCGCAGTTATGCGTGCCGTGAAGGTTCTCTGCACATTTTCTAGGTCAGCAATTTCACCTGCCTTGAAAGGTGCGGTTAGTGTGCAGCAATATTCCAGCCTAGATAGAACAAGCGACCTGAAAAGTGTCAACATGGTTTGGCATCCCTGGTGTTGAAGGTTCTCATTATCCATCCTATCATTTTTCTATCAGATGCGATTGCTACGGTGTTATGGTCCTTGAAGGTGAGATCCTCTGACATGATCACTCCCAGGTCTTTGACATTAGTTTTTCGCTCTATTGTGTACTTGGAATTTGTTTTGTACTCCGAGGAGATTTTAATTTCCTCACGTTTTCCATATCTGAGTAATTGAAATTTCTCATCATTGAACTTCATATTGTTTTCTGCAGCCCATTTAAAGATTTGGTTGATGTCTGCTTGGAGTCTTGCAGTGTCTTCAATGGTGGACGCTGTCATGCAGATTCGGGTGTCATCTGCAAAGGAAGACACGGCACTGTGGCTTATATCCTTGTCTATGTCCGATATGAGGATGAGGAACAGGATGGGAGCGAGTACTGTGCCTTGTGGAACAGAGCTTTTCACTGTAGCCGTCTCAGACTTTACTCTTTTGACTACTACTCTTTGTGTTCTACTTGTTAGGAAATTATAGATCCATCTACCAACTTTTCCTGTTATTCCTTTGTCATGCATTTTGTGTGCTATTGCACCATGGTCACACTTGTCAAAAGCTTTTGCAAAGTCTGTGTATATAACATCTGCATTTTGTTTGTCTTCTAGAGCATCCAGGACCTTGTCGTAGTGGTCCAGTAGTTGGGACAGACAGGAGCGGCCTGCTCTAAACCCATACTGCCCTGGGTTGTGTAATTGATGGGTATCTAGATGAGTGGCGATCTTGCTTCTTAGAACCCTTTCAAAGATTTTTATGATATTGG
>WNWK01020730.1:0-35278 GCA_009830355.1 Cherax destructor | reverse complement strand
AGGAGGTTTTAGTCCGGCCCCCCCTAGACTGTACTCCATCTGCAGCTTCTTTGCCTTTCCTCAATCTCCATGATTTTTACTTGGTGGTGGAACCCCAGGAGCCAGGCGGACCAGGCCGCAGCCTGTCCATACCCTTTGTAGTTCTCCCAGGTCCGCCTCTTCCAACAGACGAAGGCGAAGAGTCAGAGAGCTGCGAGGGGGCCAATATATCTGAAATACGAAGGCAGGCACTGGTCAATGAAATTAAAAATTCGAACTTAAGCTGAAGGAATTTACGGAGACAAAAAAGGGAAAACAAAAGCCATACAGGAAATTGAAAAAATAACCAAAATACTTCTTCTTATGCTAAATCTAAGGGGAAAAACAACATCCAGTATTGGGCCTCTGCTTAGGGGAGATGGGACATACACAGATGACAGCCAAGAAATGAGTGAGATATTGAAGTCCCAATACGATTCAGTGTTCAGCGAGCTGCGGCCCAGACTAAGGGTCGACAATCCAAATGAATTCTTTATGAATGAACCCAAAATATGGTCATCTCAAAAATCTCGGATATTATCCTAACTCCACAAGACTTTGAAAAGGCAATAAATGACATGCCCATGCACTCTGCCCCAGGCCCAGACTCATGGAACTTCGTGTTCATCTAGAATTGCAAGCCCCTATTGTGTGCCTTCAGCATTCTATGGAGAGGGAGCATGCACACAGGGGTCATCCCACACACACTAAAAACAACGGACTGATAGCACTAACATCCCATATCATAAAAATCTTTGAGAGGGTTCTAAGAAGCAAGATCGCCAACCACCTAGATACCCATCAATTACACAACCCAGGGCAACATGGGTTTAGAGCAGGTCGCTCCTGCCTGTCCCAGCTACTGGACCACTATGACAAGGTCCTGGATGCTGTTGAGGATAAACAATAGTATACAGATGTAGTATACACAGACTTCGCAAAAGCTTTTGAAAAATGTGACCATGATGTAATAGTGCACAAAATGCATGATAAAGGAATAACAGGAAAAGTTGGTAAATGGATCTATAACTTCCTGACAAATAGAACACAAAGAGTAATAGTGAACAGAGTAAAGTCCCAGGCAGCTATGGTAAAAAGCTCTGTTCCACAAGGCACAGTACTCGCTTCCATTCTATTCCTCATTCTCATTTCTGACATAGATGTAAGCCATAGCTCCATGTCTTCCTTTGCGGATGACACCTGGATTGCCATGGGAGTGACCTCCATCGAAGACACCGCAAGATTCCAAGCGGACATCAACCAAATCTTCGAATGGGCCACTCAAAACTTTATGAAGTTCAACGAGGAGAAATTTCAACATCTCATATATGAAAAACTTGAGGAAATTAAAAATGTATCAGGGTATACCATAAATTCTAACCATACAATGGAGCAAAAAAGAAATGTGAAGGACCTGGGAGTGATAATGCCAGAGGATCTCGCCTTCAAAGACCACAACAATGTACAGTGGACCCCCGCCTAACGAGCACCCCGGAAATTGTACAATTATGTAAGTATAATATTGTAAGTGCTTGTGGAAGTGTATTTTTGGGGGTCTGAAATAGACTAACCTACGTGACATTATTTCTTAAGGAAGTAAATTCGTTCGGTAATGGCACTTGAGCAGGCTTCTGGAATGAATTTTGCTCATTAGGCGGGGGTCCACTGTATCTACCTCATCTGCTAGGAAAATGATAGGATGGATAATGAGAACCTTCAAAACTAGGGATGCCAAGCCCATGATGATTCTCTTCAAATCGCTTGTTCTCTCTTGGCTGGAATACTGCTGTACACTAATGGCCCCCTATCAAGGCAGGAGACATTGCAGACCTGGAGAGCATACAAAGAACTTTCACGGCACACATAAGTACAATAAGGCACCTAAATTACTGGGAACGGTTGAAGGTCCTTGATCTGTATTCCCTGGAATGCAGGTGAGAAAGATGCATGATAATATACACTTGGAAGGTCCTGGAGGGATTGGTACCAAACCTGCACACGAAAATCACTCCCTATGAAATCAAAAGATTCGGCAGGAGATGCAACATTCCCCTGATGAAAAGTAGGGGTGCTACGAGTTCATTGAGAAACAACACAATAAGTGTCCGGGGCCCAAGACTGTTCAACTGCCTCCCAGCATAAACAAGGGGGATTACTAATAGACCTCTGGCTGTCTTCAAGAAGTCACTGGACAGGCACCTAAAGTCAGTACCCGACCAGCCGGGCTGTGATTTGTACGTCAATTTGCATGTGGCCAGCAGTAACAGCCTGGTTGATTAGACCCTTATCCACCATGTGGCCTGGTCTCAGACCAAGCCACAGGGGCGTTGACCCCCAAAACCCTCTCCAGGTAAGCTCCAGGACTGAATTCTTCTCATCAACTTCACATGTCATCTGCAAACAGAGACACTTCTGAGTCTATTCCTTCTGTCATGTTCTCAAATACCAGAAACAGCACCGGTCCTAGGACTGACCCTTGTGGAACCCCGCTCGTAGCAGGCACCCAGTCTGACACCTCGCCACGTACCATAACTCGCTGTTGTCTTCCTGACAGGTATTCCCTGATCCATTGCAGTGCCTTCCCTGTTATCCCTGCCTGGTCCTCCAACTTTTGTACTAATCTCTTGTGTGGAACCGTGTCAAACGCCTTCATACAGTCCAAGAAAATGCAATCTACCCACCCCTCTTGTCTTACTGCTGCCACCCTGTCATAGAACTCCAGTAAGTTTGTGACATGATTTCCCATCCCTGAAACCATGCTGGCTGTCGTTGATAAGCTCATTCCTTTCCAGGTACTCCACCACTCTTCTCCTGATAATCTCCATGACTTTGCATACTATACATGTCAGTGACACTGGTCTGTAGTTTAATGCTTCGTGTCTGTCTCCTTTTTTTAAAAATTGGGACTACATCTGCTGTCTTCCATACTTCAGGTAGTTGCAGTGTTTCGGTAGATGTGTTGAAGATTGTTGTTAGTGGTACACACAGTGCTTCTGCTCCCTCTCTCAGGACCCTTGGAGAGATGTTATCGAGCCCCATTGCCTTTGAGGTATCTAGCTCACTTAGCAGCCTCTTCACTTCTTCCTCGGTTGTATGTATTGTGTCCAACAGTTGATGGTGTACTCCACCTCTCCGTCTTTCTGGAGTCCCTTCTGTCTCCTCTGTGAATACTTCTTTGAATCTCATGTTGAGCTCCTAACGTACTTTGCAGTCGTTTCTTGTGATCTCCCATCCCTCCCTCCTTCCTTCCTCAGCCTGATTACATGGTCCTTGACTGTTATTTTCCTCCTGATGTGGCTGTACAACCGCTTTGGGTTATATTTGGCTTTCGCTCCTATGTCATTTTCATATTGTCGTTGGGCCTCCCTTCTTACCTGTGCATATTCATTTCTGGCTCTACGACTGTTCTTATTCTCCTGGGTTCTGTGCTGCTCAGTTTTGGTCACCGTATTACAGAATGGATATAAATGCACTGGAAAACGTACAAAGGAGGATGACAAAGTTGATCCCATGTATCAGAAATCTTCCCTATGAGGATAGACTGAGGGCCCTGAATCTGCACTCTAGAAAGGTGTAGGATTAGGGGGGATATGATTGAGGTGTATAAATGGAAAACAGGAATGAATAAAGGGGATGTAAATAGTGCTAAAAATATCTAGTCTAGACAGGACTTGCAGCAATGGCTTTAAGTTGGAAAAATATATATGGGATATAGGAAAGCACTGGTTTGGTAATAATAGTTGTGGATGAGTGGAACAAACTCCCGAGCACCATCATAGAGGCTATGATGTTGTGTAGTTTTAAAAATAGGTTAGATAAATACATGAGTGGGCGTGAGTGGGTGAGAGTTTGACCTCTGACTAGCTTGTGCTACTAGGTCAGAAGCTATGCTCCTTCCTTAAGTGAATGTGACCTGACCTGACTGAGTTTTAAGGCATTGGCTTAAGCCAGTAGGAGAATTGGACCTGCTTTGCATGGGCCAGTAGGCCTGCTGCAGTGTTCCTTCTTTCTTATGTTCTTGTACTTTTTCCATTCTCTAGCACACTTGGTTTTTTCCTCTCTACACCTTTTGGTGAACCAAGGGCTCGTCCTGGCTTTCTCGTTATTTCTGTTACCCTTGGGTACAAACCTCTCCTCAGCTTCTTTGCATATTGTTGTCACATATTCCATCATCTCTTTTACTGACTTAACTGCCAGTTCTCTATCCTACTGAACCCCATGCAGGAAATTCTTCATGCCTGTGTAGTCCCCTCTCTGGTAGTTTGGCTTCATTTGTCCTCCCCTTTCTGCTTCCCTCTCCACTTGTAACTCTACTATATATTCGAAGCTCAGAACCACGTGGTCACTGGCCCCGAGGTCTCTTTCATAATAATAATAATAATAATATTTTTATTTGGACATGATACAAAGAATTACATTTGGTTATTGAGATTACATGAGGTGTACATGCCAAAAGCCCCTAGTATGCAGGGCATTTTGGGCAGACTTAAAATTAACTTAAAACTAAATTGTAAGAATTTTTGTAGATAGTATACAATGAGTAAAGGTGAGTATTTAAGCTATGAAATTTGAACATAGTTTTGTACTTTTGTCTTCATTATAAAATTAATTAAATCAGATTAAACAAATTAAAGCAATAATAATAATAAAATAATAAAAAGTTATGGTTGATAATTTATAAAATAACTAAAGTTGCATATCTAAGTTATAAAGTTTGAATATAAGTTGAACATATCAATTAATTGTAGCAATTTATTGCAGCAATGCAACTAATTGAGTGAGATAACAATTTAAAACAATTAATTGCATTGCAGTTAGTTTACGTGGTCATTATAATGTAAGTGTTGTGGGAATAATTAGCTAAGTATGTATTATTCATAACAGGTTTTACATTCATTCATTCGTTCATTCATACATTACATTGAATTGATTAGTCAGGTTTTACGTTAAATGATTATTCTACTTTGCTGGGAATGGTTGATATGGAGCAATTAGCTTTGGGTGAGAAGGTGGTTTTTTAGCATTGTTTTGAATTGGGGTACAGGTAGGGTTTCTTTGGCAATGACAGGTAATGAATTTCAAATTTTCGTGCCTTTTATGTGCATTGAGTTTTTACATAGTGTTAGGTGGACACGGGGAACATCGAGGAGTGATCTGTGTCTAGTGTTATGGTCATGTGTCCTGTTAAAATTAGTAAGGAGAAGTTTGAGTGGTGGGTTAATATCTGCATAGAGTGTTCTATGTATGTAATAGGCACAGTAAAAAGTATGGATGTCTTGTATTGTGAGTAAGTTTAGGTTTTTGAATATTGGTGGAGTATGTTGCCTGGAGTGAGAATTTGTTATCATTCTAACTGCTGCCTTTTGTTGTGTTATTAGTGGTCTGAGATGAGTTATTGATGTAGAGCCCCATGCGCAGATTCCATAGGTGAGGTAGGGGTAAATGAGTGAGTGATATAGGGTAAGGAGAGCTGGTTGTGGAACATAGTACCGTATCTTGGATAGTATTCCCACGGTCTTTGAGACTTTCTTGGAGATTTGTTGTATATGTGTCTGAAATTTGAGGCCACTGTCAAGATGTATTCCTAAGAATTTTCCCTCTGTGAGTTTTGTGATAGGGGACCCGTTTATCATTATGTTAAGTGGTGTGTTTGTAGCTCTGTTCCCAAACTGGATAAAATAGGTTTTATCAATATTGAGAGTAAGTTTGTTGGTCATCATCCAGGTAGATATTTTCTGCAATTCAGTATTTGCAGTGTTGGCTAGTGTGTCTGGGCTTGGGTGAGAGATAACGTATGTAGTGTCATCTGCAAAAAGTATGGGTTTGAGTAGTTGAGACGCATTTGGTAGGTCGTTAATGTAAATGAGAAAGAGAAGTATTCCAAGAACACTTCCCTGTGGGACACCTACGGTGATAGTTTGCGCGGTGGAGCTAGCTCCATTTGTGTACACATATTGGTTTCTGTTGCTAAGGTATGATTTTAGGTAGTTTAGGGAGTGTCCTCTTATACCATAGTGCGATAATTTTAAGTGTAACAGATCATGGTCAACTGTATCAAAAGCTTTACGTAAATCAATGAAGATTCCCACTGGGATTTCTTTTTTCTCAAGGGCGGTGTAAATTATTTCTAACATGTGTATAATGGCATCATTTGTATTTTTATTAGGCCTGAATCCAAATTGACAGTGGTTGAGTACGTTGTTGGAGGTGAGGTAGGAATATATTTGTCTATGAATTAATTTTTCAAAGATTTTGGAGAGAAGGGGTAAGTTAGATATCGGCCTGTAGTTATTCAGGTCTGCTTGATCTCCTCCCTTATGTATTGGGGTGACCCTCGCTATTTTGAGTATTGATGGGAAGGTAGAGGATTCAATGGATTTGTTAAAAAGTGTTGCAATAATTGGTGAGAGAACTTGAGAGGCTTTTTTGTATATATAAGGTGGTAAGTTATTTAGGTCACCTGCTTTGTTTTTTAATGTGTTGATTATAAGTGAAACTTCTATTGGGTTGGTTGGGGCTAGGAATAGTGTGTTCGGATAGGTGCCAGTGAGATAGTCGTTAGGTGGAGTATTAGAACTTGCTATTTTGCTTGCCAGCTTTTTACCTATGGTGGAGAAGAAATCATTGAGTTTGTTTGCTGTTTCAATAGGTGGGAGTAGGGGTTCATCTGGTTTTGTTAGTTTGATTGTTCTGTTTGTGGATATCTTTTTTGTTCCTAGAATTTCAGATAGGGTTTTCCAGGTCTTTTTTATATCACCTTTTAAGTTATGTAATCTGTTCTCATAGTACAGTTTTTTTGACCTTCTTATCAGACTCGTTAGGTTTGATGAGTAGCGTTTTGTTTGTTCTCTTGATATTTGTCCCATTCTGTACTGTTTTTCATATAGGTGCTTTATATTAATGGACTTGAGTATGCTGGGGGTTAGCCAGGGACTATTTAATCTTTTAGTTGTGATTTGTTTAGTTTTTTTAGGGCAGTGCTTATTATAGAGGTATTGGGTCTTTTAAGAAAATTATTAATACATAAGTCAGTATCTGGGAAGTTGTCTATTTCTGTTTGCCAGTCAATGTTTGTCATAGCTGTTATAAAGCTATTTATAGCCGTCTCATTATGTAGTCTGAAGGTAACTTTAGTAGTCTCTAGTGGTAATTTTCCGAGATTTGTTATGAGAAAGGTCGGGTAGTGGTCAGTGGTATTGTCTGTGATTATGCCTGATTTTAATGGGGATATGGTGTTAGTCCAGATATGGTCTAATAGAGAGGCACAGGTCTCAGAGATTCTTGTAGGTTTTGTTATTGTCGGGAGCAGCAAGCAGTTGCTCATAGTGTTTGTGAATTCAGTTACTAGTGGGTCCTGATCTTGTTGGAGGTTTATATTGAAGTCGCCTGTGAGGATTAAGTGGTCTTTGTTCATGTGTGCATCAGTAATCATACTTCCTAATTTTTCACTAAATTGCTGAATGTTTGACTGTGGTAATCTATAGATGTTTATAACTGTGAGAGGTTTTTGTAGATATTTGGATTTAAATTTAGCTATTATATATTCTCCATGTTCATCTCTTGTGCAAGTATTGTTAATACATTCAAGCTGGTCTGAGTAGAACATAGCTGTGCCACCTCCTTGTTGGTCTGGCCGACAATTGTGTATGGCTGTGTAACCAGGAATGGCATAGATATCTGTAGTATGAGGCTTTAACCATGTTTCAGTGAGAGCAATGATGGACATACTGGCCTGAAGTGAGTTTAATAATGCAGTGAGGTCATCAAAATGTTTGCTTAAAGATCTGACATTGTAATTAAAGATAGTTATGTTATTGTTGGATTTGAGTAGTGTTTTAGCCTGTTCTGCTGTGTAGTAATGACAGTTGTTGTTAGGTTCATGTAAGTCATTTAATAGAAGGTTGATTTCAGGATCAATGTTTGGAATCATAAGATTTAGTGTGATTCTATAATTAAACTTAAAATTAGAACAACACAAGTAGACCTAAGAATAGGACAATGCAAAAGGATTTCTTGGCACGTGAGTTAGTACGTTGAATATGTTTACAAAAATGAAAAGAATGAGCTAAGGTAGTCAATTTACAGCTAATAAGAATCTAAAACTATAGCACCTGAGTTAGCACCTGAGTAAGTTAATTAATTAAACAAAAGTTTATATATGAGTGTGATTCTAAAAGATTAAGAACAATGAATAATGCTAGACTTAAAGATATGATATCTGATCAATTGATTTTTCTAGCTAATTGGATTAACAGACTTTTGAATAGAAGTCACAGAGGTTTAGGATATATCTTTACAGTGTAATTGATTTATTATTTAACTAGCTAATAGAACTGGTTGGAAAGTTACTATGATTAGTATTAAGTTATAATGGAACAAATATTAAGATTCAGTATTGCACTAGTTGTGATTATAGAATTTATTAAAGGCAATATAATGAAAATCAAAGTTAATTATTAAAAGAGAGATAAGTGCTAAAGTGTATAAAAGTGTACAAAAGTAAAATTTATTAGTATTAAAAATATTAAAAGATAAGTACAATTTTTAGCAAATAAGGTGATTAATAGTACTTATAAATTCTAAGCAAGTAAGCTGATAAAAATATATAGGTATGTGGGTTGAAAAATGGGCACAAGTAAAAATTGTATGTATTTAAAAATAAAAGTAAAACTATTTGTCAAAAATATTCATCAGAGGATAGACAAATACTTAAATGAGGTAGATGGGCAAAACATACACTACACTATACGTAGGGGTTTGGTATTGGACATTGTGTTTATACAGTCTCTTTTGATGCTCGCTCGAAATGACAAATGCAAGCAAGAGGGCTTTCATCAGGGGACTGACACTCGTTCAGGACACTAGTAATGATGTCAAGGTAATGGCGCTGATTCCTACGCCTGAAGTAACTATGGAATTCTTCCTTAAGCATGGGCCATGACTGCAACTCACGCGCACTGTCCAAATCCACGAAGGAAATGATAACACTTTTGGACCTGTCCACTGCCGCAGCGGCAGCGTTGATGTACTGCGCGTCAGTGGGGGAATCGTGTCATCCCTTAACCGCCGTCTCGACCGATTGTAGCCACGTCTCTAACATACTAGACTGACCGTTGAACAGGAGGGACGGGCTGGAATGACATGTTGTAGCATTCACACTGGAGATATGGGCCACTGCCTGATCAATTGTTGGGAAAGCTTCGCTCTCCCCCCGATTGGTCCTGACACTAGGGGCATCATTGCCAGCGGCGGCAGAAGCTGGGCTAGCGGGACGGCCACTGCGTGTCTTAGTCATGACGTCTATTACAAGCTCAAAACAAGTCACGAAGAAAGGGAAATGGAGCAGAGCAAGAAATGGTAATCAATCAGTTATAACTCATCTTATTCTGTTAACAAATGCGTGAATTATGACAAAAATAAAAAGAATGGTACACTCTGAAACTCACGTAAAATATGGGTACAAGTGAATTAACTGCTGGGGTGTTCACAGAACAAAATTGCAGAGGGAATCTAGCAATGGCAAAATAAAACTGGCAAGAAAACTTTATAAAAAGGAATGAACTGGAGGAATGGTAGCAAAAATGGCACAGGTTGCACAAATTTAAATTAAATCAGGTATTACACCAACTGTACTGTGGTGCAGGCTTGCTCAACACACAGCAAAGTGTTGCAGTTGCAATTAGGTATGCAAAAAGATGAATTCACTTGCAGCAAGGTAAGGTGACAAAACAATTGATAATATCAGAGTATGTAATGGTACTAAAAATCACAAAAATTTACTGTACAGTGGACCCCTGGAGTTTGTACTGCTCCAAACTCAAACAATTATGTAAGTGTATTTTTGTAAGTACTTTTGTAAGTGTATTTTTGGGGGTCTAAAAAGACTAATCTAATTTACATTATTCCTTATTAGAACAAATTCGTTTGGTAACGGCACTTGAACAGCATTCTGGAACGAATTAATGACGAACTCCGAGGGTCCACTGTGTAAAGAATTGATAAATTTCACACAAAATAAAATTAATA
Source organism: Cherax destructor (assembly GCA_009830355.1). Lineage (NCBI taxonomy): Eukaryota > Metazoa > Arthropoda > Malacostraca > Decapoda > Parastacidae > Cherax > Cherax destructor. The sequence goes on along the minus strand of WNWK01020730.1, from coordinate 25,234 downwards.
GAATGCAAAATGTTAGAAGTCAGTAATAATAGGAACAAAAATTTACAGGTGGTAACTGAGTGTGCAATGACACAAACAAAAATTTGACAAGAAAATGCTGGTTCAAAAGTATGGAATTTCACAGGTAATTACTGCAATAATGGCAAATAAGCAGGTTCCTGAAAATTCAATGGCAGGAACTGATAATGCACTCAATGACAAGGGCTTAAACAATAGCAAAATGCAATACACAGTTGAATGAGCATAAACAAAATATGGGATAAGAAATATTGTTTAGCAAATAAATGGAGACACAGGAGAAAATGCAGGTATCTAGTCACAAGTTGTTGAACTTCAGGCTGAATAAAAAAAAAACTGACACTAGCAAGTTTAAAATTACACTTTAAACACACTAACACATCAGAACTGTGCAGGGTTGTCAACAATTTGTGGCTAGCTTGCAGATGCAACAATCAAAATAATAGCACACAGGAATTACTGGCAACTAAAAAAAACAATGGGTAGCACAATGAACAACTTTGGGCAGTGACAGTTAAAGATAAGTTGGTAGGCAAGGTGCAGAATAATTCACTGGAATTTAAAATGCAAAAATGAGAGTGCAAAATGCAACAATACATGGCAAAACACACAAAATGTACACTGCTACTGGAAACTGAACAATTCACTGAAAGTATTGGCTTCAGTGATGACTGCTGGTGCAGGGCAATTAAATAATGTCACAAATTTTAGGAAATGCTAGGTAAGTCACTGTTTACTGATTGTAGATGGTGTGTAGGCACAGGCAGGCAGGTTCTGAAACTTCAGGTGTGTACTGGTAACTTGATAGGAGCGGTACACACTCTGTAAGCGCTTGTGGACTGCTATGGGGTCTTCAATGGCGTAGAAAATACTGGGCAAGGCTTGGGAAGAACAGGAAAGATGAAACTCTGCAAAAATGAAGGAGCGTAAGGAACAGCGAAACTCATCAGCTGAGCGTGGCGGTGTTTACACTAAGGGCAAGCGTGGCCGGGGGCGCTGGCTGGCTGCGGCTTTAGGACATGCAGAAGGACACGGGAAACTACTACACAAAACAGTACTAGACAGGATGCAAGGTTATGAAACTGAAAGGGGCTGCAAACAATTACTTAGTTTCACTGGGGGAAAGTTACGAAATATCAAATTCTAATGCACAACACAACAAAAAAAAATCACTGCTCTAGCTGAAGGGAGCGTGGCTGATGTTGATTGCAGGACACACGAACGAAAATGCGTAAAACACTGCTGGCGGCCTGGCTTGGGGGATAAGCCAGCTGGGTTCCCACGTGGTCAAGCCGGGGAAGACTTAGTGGAGAAACTTGGAGAAGACAACACATACAGTCGGCGAGCTGGATACAGGAAGCGTAGAACGTAGCAGGATAAGTGGAGAGGTGGTGATTGGTGGTGTGGACTGGCGTGGCTTGGTTAAGTGAGCAGCCACACTCTTGAGGTAGACTCGGAGCTAACACACAAAACGACCTCACCTCCCATCTCTTGTAGCTGGAGAAAGAGCTTAGGGATGCTGCTGGATGCAGGAGAAGGGTGCTGGAGAGTGTTGGAGAGTTGTAGAGTAGGAGATGAACACACACGTGACTGCGAAGACTGGAGATGACGCCTATGTCCCGATTTTGTGGAAAAATCGAGGACGATGATCTGTCTCAGGCACCGATGAGATGCTGGAAGTAACAGGTGACTCTATAGGCCAGCAGGTGAGCTGGATGCTAATGGCTGATCGGCTGGTCCCCTCCACCGTGAGAACAAAGCTCACTCTGCCGTGGACACCACTGCAACCACTGTTGTTTGCTGTTTTACCTGTTGACAGCAGGTTTAGTGCTGAAGAGGGTAGCGTGGGTTGAATGGATACGGCCGTAGACTAGACTTGCTTTATTAATGCGAAGGTGTAGGTACACACGGGCAGAAACGTGAGGGGACCGAAAGCCAGACTGCTTGCGGGATGTTGATCCTAGGAGGTGAGCCGGTGAAGTGGGCCGCTTGAGCATAGTGTCACTAACCTGAATAGGCCTACAGAGGGCAGCACTGGAGTGCCGCGAGATATTAACCCTTTCGGGGTCGGTGCCGTACTAGTACGTTTTACGAGCAGGGGTTGGTGCCGTACTAGTACGCCCAAATTCTAGCGGCCTCAATTTAAGCAGAAAACGTCTGGTAGGCATACATATGAAAGAATGGGTCTGTGTGGTCAGTGTGCGCAGTATAAAAAAAATCCTGCAGTACACACTGCATAATGAGAGAAAAAACTCTGACCGTTTTTTCGATAAAACAGCGACTTTGCAGTCGATTTTCGTATGGTATTTATTGATGTATTCTCGTTTTCTTGCTCTCATTTGATAGAATGGAAAATATATTACAGAAATAGAGATGATTTTGATTGGTATGACAGTGACAAGTACCTTGAAATTGAGCTCAAAGTAGCAAAAATGTTCGATTTTTGACGATGTTCAAGAGTAAACAAATCACACCATGCCTCCAATACACATCAACTGGCGAGTCTTATATTCATGCACAAGTGCTCTGATATTATTTATACCATTTTTACAATGATGCAGTTGTATACATAACAGTAAATCTTCTATTTTTGTGAGAATAAAAATTCAAAATGAAAAGCAAAAGTAATGGAACAGGGGCCTGGAGACATGACTAATGAACAAAGAACATGTTATTTTAGTGCCAGGAATGTCTGCCTTGTTTACTCTGGACCCTATTTTGAAATTGGCATCGTTTGAAATTTGTGTGAAATTGGAAAATTGCCATTTTCGACCACTATTTTGGGTAGATGAAATTGGTAAATAGGCGGTTTCTTGTACTCAATCGATAGAAGAAATGTAGTTTTAGCGAAATAGCTATAATTTTAGGAGACTGAAACATTGGAATTTGTCGAAAATAGGGCTCAAAGTGGGCAAAATCGCTGATGCGTAAGTGTCATGGCTACCGCTAACTTCGCGAAAGCATAATTCCGTTAGTTTTCGATCAAATTTCATAATTTTGGTGGCGTTATGATCGGAAAACGATTCTCTATCATTTCATAAGAAAAAATTAATTTTTTTTTTTCCAAAAAATTTTCGACCCCAGGAACACTTTCCTGAGAAGGCCTGTCGACCCCCAAAGGGTTAAACTAACAGGCAGCATAGGCTATCTACACATGAGCTTTATCATACTTCTTAAAGCTATGTATGGATCTTTCCGCCACTAAGTATGTGTGTGCGTGTGTGCGTCAACGTGTGTGCACATGCGGTGTGTGTGTGGCGGTGCGTGCGCATGTGTGTTTGTGCAGGGTCAAGTCACAGCTCCTGGCACCCCTCTACCTGGCACATCCGGGTTCCCTCTTGGCTGTTCAATGTCATACGTATTCTTCAAGCTGTGTATGGACTCTACATCAGTGTGCTTTCAGTATTCACATTGATGTACTTTCCAACAGAGAACACAATACTGTGAATGGAACAATACTGTGACTGGAACAATTGTCAGTAGAAGTTTAGTAGTTGTATTTGTATCTTATCAACCATTATTGAGTCAGTCTTCCTGATCACTGACCGTTACTAGTTTCTGCTGATGTAGCGATGTCATAGGTCACCCTTTGAATGCCGTGAGCATCTCTCGCCCACTGGCCTAGTTCAAGACAAGATAGTAGAGAGTAGACAGGTCAGACGAGAAGGCTCTGAGTGCTCTCCCATTTTTACCACTAATATATAAGTTACCAACCAAGCTACGTTTGTGTTTATTACCAAATCTATCATCAAGAACCCACACGACACAATACTGTGACTGGCGCAATACTGTGACTGGCGCAATACTGTGACTGGCGCAATACTGTGACTGGCGCAATACTGTGACTGGCACAATACTGTGCCATGCTCAATACTGTGACTGACACAATTTTTTTTATATTTGATTTAAAAGAAACATAATATAAGAGCGATACTATAACAAACAAAAACCTTAATAATTAAACTCCCTGAGACAACATCTATGTATGACAAAATTAACATTAATAAGTGGAAGGAAACCCTCTCACAAAAAAAACATTGTATGGATACAAAAAATTACCGTACATTGTATGCAAATTCAGAACAAAAAACACGCATAATACAGTAGTCCCTCGGTTTTTGTGCATCTCCCCTTCCATTTCCTTCCGATCCTCCTCCCCAACAATGCATCCAACCCCTTCCGTTGTGCGCAGCACTTGGCCCCCTCTGTATCCTCCTAATTCCTGTTACACCTCCAAGCCCATGATAGTTGTGTCCCGTTGCCTCTTCCTAAAACGTCTGAGCACACAGGCCGAGGGCCTGTCTCCCCACAATACCTCCTCTCACCCGAGTCGCGTGAAATCGATCATTCTGCAAATCGTGCAATAGACCTTTCAGAACCCCCATCTACTCCACCTGAGCAGTTCCTCCCCTTCGGTAACAATCACCTAGCTTACCTTCCAGATACCTCTGTAATCCAAGTTTTCCCCAATTCTCTTCCCTACCCACTCATGTATAAAACTTTCTAATTTCTGGCTTCGCCCATGATTCCCACCATTCCAGTAAGTTCCCCACAGTCCAACCCCTCTCCCACTGCTCCTGCCACCAAGCATCCAAAACCTCTTCCCTCCCCACACCCTGAAGTAGACCCACATTCAATTTCCAATAGCTATTATACCTTATCCCATCCCAACCCACTTCCGCCAAAACACCCCTATGATCAGAAAACCCTACGTCAATAACCTCCACCCAACCCACGTCTATTTCCTTGGTTACATAAATCCTATCTAGTCGCTTTTCATATCCCCGCCTCACAAACATGTGCTCTACTCGCCAGCCCTCACCTCTAACTACATCCACCATCCCAACTGCCCCCAATACCTCCCTCAACACTCCCAGGATGCACCTCGCACCCCTTGGCTCTACGTCTTTACCCCATATTATGCAATTCCAGTCTCCTGCTATTACCGTGACCATGGGCAAACCGCGCAGGTGGTACAACAAACCCCTCACAAAATCTTCCTTAGCACATCTGCTATGATCCACCGGCATGTACGCATTGATAAAGCACACGCGCACATCCCCCACACCCCCATCCACCCTCACCATTCTCCCCCACTCGCTTACTTCCCACGCTAATAACTTAAAAGGGCTGGCCACGTTCATGATCACCACAGCTCCTCCCTTTAACTTCCTCGAAGAACCCGCATACACTCTGCACCCATTTAAACTCAGCTCCTTGGCATTCCTGAAATTGTGTTCCTGAATGAAACATGTGTCCACCTGAAAACGTCTCAGTCACTTCTAACCAACACCTCTTCACCTCGGCCCGTAGGCCGGTAACATTTATAGTGAGGCTTTTGAAAGTTACATGGGAGCTTTCCTCGAAACCTCTATTTTCTGCACACCTCTCCTCTTTAAGGGGGGCTCCTTGTCGTGGTAAAGAGGCTATCGGTCTGAGGAATTGGACCTCTTGGTCTTCTTCCTCAGACCGAACCTAATTACCCCCCAATCCCCCCTCCCCTTTCCCATCTTCCCCATCCTCCCTATTCCCTTTCCTCCTCCTCCTCCTCATCCCTCCCTTATTTCCTTCCCATTTTTACCCTGGGAGCTTCTCTCCACAGGCATTCTAGTTCCTAGGTAGGGGGAAGGGTACCGTGGTCCAATCCCATTCCATTGAGGTTCTTGGCGGTGGTGTAGTTTGCCGTGGAATCTGGATCGCCTGGGGATGTCCTTCGGGCGACGGGTGTATCTCTGGAGGCCACCTTTCGGATTCCGGGGGTGGTGGCCGAAGGCGGTATGCTTTGTGGCGGATATCTGGCCGCCCTCTCTTTTGTCCGCCGAGGTGGCTCGGTGGATGTGAGGTTGCTATCCTGGATTGCTGGTTTACTGGCATGAAGGGTAGGGTATGGCACGGGTTCCATGCAGCATCTGCACTACTTGCGGTGTTCAGGTCCTCTTGGGCGCGGAGGGGGATTTACGCCCCTTTCATTCCTCCTAGGAACTATTCCTCCACGTTCCCCTTTTTTTTTATTCTTTTTTTATTTTTATTTTATTTTCTTCTTTCTTTTTTTTTCTTAAAAACAAAAAGAAAGAAGTAACCTAACCATGGATGCCCTAATTTGTGAACCTACCCTCGGGCCCCTTGATACCGCACCTAGTTCCGACCCTACCTCGTTAACGGACAACTCTTCGGACAACCCTAATACCCCTGTACCTCTTGCTGATGCCGGTTCGTCACCTGCTTTAGGTACCGGGGACCCGACTGGCCCTTTTGATATGTCTGACCTTCGCTATTCTCTGACCTTGATTCCGGCTTCTCCCTTAACGGTGCAGCAATTTTCAAATTGCCCGCCCATCACACATCGGACCACCCCCGGTCCCGCGCACAAACGACCACGACCCTTACATGACGATTCGACACTTCCTTCTCGTTTGTCTCAGAAACGACTAGCTCGTCACGCACTCCCCTTTGACACTGTTTCACACTACTCAATGGACAAAATTTTTTACTCTACGACCGACGTCTCCTAATACCTATCTTTCAGATCATAGTATCGGTAAGGCTCTACTACGCCATGTAGGTAAAGATATCTCATTTCACGCTCTCAAGAGCGGCACTCGCATCATCACGGTCCAGAATGCTGGCTAAGCTCGCGATCTTTCTCTTCTTACAACCATAGATACTGTTCCTGTTACTATTGACAAACATCATTCCCTCAATTCTTGTTGTGGTTCTGTCATTTTACCCCACACCATTGTCCAATGGAATTTCCAGACATGTGGTGATGACATTTTAGAGCAGCTTGAGCTCCAAGAACTCCCTATCCTTAAGGTTGACACTTTTGTCCTCCCCGCCAATAAGCGAAGACGTTATCCTTGCAATATAGCTCGTTTAACGTTTGACTGCCGAGAACTTCCACCTTCGGTCTACATTGCAGGTCAACGTTTACAAGTTCGAAAGGTGACCCCTACACCGCAGCAGTGTAGAAACTGCTGGCTTTTTTTCATCCAGCAAAATATTGCAGGCCCATGGCCGAATGCCCAGTCTGTGGTGCTGACGACTATGCCAGTTCTTCTTGTACTCTACCTCCCTCTTGCCTTAACTGTCATGAGGCACATCCATCGTATTCTCGCCATTGTCAGGTTTACCTGAATGAGCGGGAAATCCGTTGTCTCAAAGAGGCGGAAGGCTTCTCATATGCTATGGCCGTCTCTCATCTTCGCCTTCAAGGGAGACTTCCCCGCATTTCCTATTCTCGTATTGCTAGACATCGCCCCGCTTCTGGGGTCCCAACTTCCACGGCTTCCTCTGTGGTCGCCTCATCCTCAATCACCCCTGTCTCGAATCCTTTTGATGTTCTTGGCTCCAAGGTCCCTACCTCGGCTTCCCGTACTGTCCACACTCCTTCCTCTACTCACTCGCACAATTCTGAGTCTACACGTCCTCGTCCTTCACCTAAACCTCAGCGCCCACCTTCTTCTCATAAGCCTGGCAAAAAATCCCTACTGCCAGGTTCTTCGCCTCCGACTAGTTCTGTAACGTGTGGAGGTTCATCCTCCTCCTCATACACTACCTTCATCCCCTGTCCCCTCCCAAGCCCCTACGACAGTTTCCTCTTCTATCTCCTCGTCCTCTACTTTAGTACAGTCTATAGACTCCCGAGATTCCTCTCGCTTCCACTTAGATCTTTCTCTCCATAAATCATGGCTTATTTGCAGTGGAATATCCGAGGCCTCAGGGGTAACCGGGGTGAACTTCAGGTGTTGCTCTCCCAGTTTTTCCCTGTTGGGGTCTGTTTGCAAGAACCCAAATTACAATCCACTGTTATCAGGCCCTTTTCAGGCTATGATTTGTTATATTCATCGGATCCTTTTTCCGATGGAACCTTTAACGAAAGTGCTCTTCTTATACGCACTGGTGTTCCATACCGTCAGCTCTATGTCCCTTCTTCCGTACATTACACTGCAGCCCGTATCCACTTGAATAAGTGGTATACACACTGTTCTTTATATCTCTCCCCTTCGCGGGCATTGTCTATCCCAGATGTTGATTTTGTGGTTTCTTCCTTACCGCCACCTCTTCTATTACTTGGCGATTTTAACGCACACCATTTTCTCTGGGGAGGGTCGCACTGTGACTCCTGTGGCATTCAGTTGGAGGCATTTCTTGCTTCTCTTCCCCTCCATGTTTTAAATACGGGTACTCCTACCCATTTTGATCCTCGAACTCATTCTTTCTCCTGTATCGATCTCTAAATCTGCTCTTCCTCAACAGTCCTTGACTTCACCTGGTCTGTCCTCCTGGACTTACATGGCAGCGATCATTTCCCAATCATCCTTAAGTCCCCTCTGTTTTCTCCACCTCCTCATTGCCCACGCTGGCAATTTGACCGGGTGAAATGTGACCTTTACGCACATATTACTGCCTTTTATGAGGTTTCTACCTCGTCCTCCATTTATGAGGTTTTACATCTCTTTTCGTCCTCCATCTTCACAGCGGCTTCACATTCTATTCCCCAAACCTCAGGCAAACATCCTCAGAAGTGCGTGCCTTGGTGGTCTCCTGCTTGTGCTCGGGCAGTGCGTTTGAAACGCGCTGCATGGGGCAGGTATCAGTATAACAGAACCACAGAGAGACTCCTTGATTTTAAGCAGAAGAGAGCTATTGCTCGCCGTGTCATACGTGATGCTAAACGCACTTGCTGGCGAGATTACTTTTCTCCTGTCACTTCGGCTTCCTCGATGAGTGCAGTCTGGAAGAAAGTGCGGAAATTAAGTGGTAAATTCTCCCCCGACCCGGTTCCTGTTCTTCAGGTTGCTGGTGTCGATATAGCACACCCTCTTGCAGTTGCCACTGAAATTGGTAATCATCTCGTCCGCATTTCTCAGGGGCTCCATCTATGCCCCTCGTTCCTTTCTTCTAAGTCTGCCAGCGAGTTAAAGCCCTTAGATTTTTCTTCTTTTAGAGAAGAATCCTATAATGTGCCTTTTACCCTTCAAGAACTAGAGGCAACACTCTCTGCTTGCCGATCATCGGCAGCTGGACCAGACGGCATACATATTCGTATGCTACAGCATTTACATCAGTCTGCTCTTACTGTCCTCTTACGACTCTTTAATCTCATATGGTCGCAAGGAGTTCTTCCCCAGCTGTGGAAATCTGCTATTGTTCTCCCTTTTCGAAAACCAGGTACTACGGGACATGATTCCTCTCACTACCGTCCCATCGCTCTTACCAGTGCAGTTTGCAAGGTGATGGAACGTCTAGTTAATAGACGTTTGATGTGGTATTTAGAGACGCACAATAGTCTCTCCCCTAGTCAATATGGCTTCCGTAAGGGCCGTTCTGCCATTGCCCTCTTGCTGCGCTTGGATACGTATATTCGTAATGCCTTTGTGAATAACCATTCGGTTATCACTATCTTTTTCGACTTTGAGAAGGCTTATGACACAACTTGGAGATATAATATCTTGGCCCAGGCCCACTCCTTAGGCCTCCGAGGCAACCTACCATTCTTTCTTAAGGCCTTCTTAACTGACACATTTCCGGGTCTGGGTCAGTAAAGAACTCTCCCTGGAATTTGTCCAAGCTGAAGGTGTCCCCCAGGGATGTGTTCTGAGCACAACACTCTTTCTGCTCGCTATAAATAATCTGGCATCTGTTCTCCCATCCAATATTTGGTCATCGCTCTATGTGGATGACTTTGCTATAGCTTGTGCAGGTGCTGACTGTCACCTCATTGCAGTTTCCCTCCAGCATGCCATCAACCGGGTTTCTGATTGGGCCACCACTCACGGGTTTAAATTTTCTAGTGGCAAAACTCATCAAATTATGTTTACTAGATGTTCAGTGGTCTCTGATCATCCATTGTACCTATACAGCTCATGTATCCCAGAACGTGATACAGTCAGGTTTCTCGGCCTCCTGTTCGACCGTCGATTGTCCTGGAAACCTCACATTACCTCTCTGAACGCAACTTGTCACACCAGGCTGAACCTTCTTAAAACCCTCGCACATCTTTCATGGGGGGCTGATCGTAGAACTCTCCTTCGCCTACATTCAGCCCTAATTTTGTCGAAACTCGATTATGTTGACCAGATATATTTGGCGGCCTCCCCTGCTACTCTTTCCATCCTTAATCCCATCCATCACCAGGGATTACGCTTATGCCTTAGTGCATTTCGTTCTTCCCTGGTTGAGAGCCTCTATGTAGAAGCGAACATTCCATCCTTATCCGATCGTCGTGATGCACATTGCATTCGCTATTTTGTTCGCTCTCATGACCTCCGCAATCCTTTTATGTATAGGATTGTTACAGATGTTAGTAGGCGCTCTTTATTTGTTCATCGCCCCTGCTTACTTCGTCCCTTTTCTCTTCGTCTACATTCACTCCTGTCTTCCCTTCAGCTCCCACCTATATATGTTCATGTGACATCTGCCTTTCCCCTGCCCCCTTGGGAAGTTCCTGCTGTCCGTGTCTGTTCTATTCCTCTACCTTGCGCGAAAGCCCAACTACCTACGGCGGCTTCTCGCTCTTTCTTTCTAGACCATTTCCGTTCTCATTCCCATGCCATCGCAGTATACACCGATGGTTCAAAGTTAGACTTCCACATCACACACAAGTTAGACTTGGTGATACCGCATCTGCCAAACACTTGGGGATTTTCAGAATGATACACCAGTAAAGGCTTCACTTTGCCATCACCACTGGCATTAGCACAAAGCATCAAAGTTAGCCTGTCTTTCATAGGCTTGTGTCCTGGCTGTGCCTTTTCCTCCTGAGTAATGAAGGTCCTGTTGGGCATTTTCTTCCAAAACAGGCCTGTTTCATCACAATTAAACACTTGTTGGGGTTGGAATTGTTCAGCCTCTATGTACCCCTGGAATTCAGTCACATATTTTTCAGCCGCACTTTTGTCACAACTGGCTGCCTCACCATGCCTCACAACACTATGTATGCCACTTCGATTCTTAAATTTTTGAAACCAGCCTCTGCTGGCTTTAAATTCGTTCACTTTAGCACTCATTGTAGGCATTTTCTTAACGAGATCATTATGCAACTGCTTTGCTTTTTCACATATTATTGCCTGCGTAACACTATCTCCTGCTAACTGTTTCTCGTTGATCCACACCAACAACAAATTTTCCACATCTTCCAGCACTTGCGATCTCTGTTTTGTGATCACAAATGCACCTTTCGCAACAACAGCTTCCTTGATTTTACGTGTATTTCCCTTGGCCACAATGGTAGCAATGGTAGAATAGGCTTTACCATACAGCCTGGCCAGCTCAGTGATACGCACTCCACTTTCATATTTTTCTATTATCTCCTTCTTCAGTTCTACTGTATTTCTGAGCCTCTTTACCACAGGCTTGGCACTAGGAGCTTTCTTTGGACCCATGGTAGCTTATTTAGCAGTTGCAAGCACTAAAACAGTGGAATAATGACAATATACTGGTATGAATGCGTGGGTGGCGTGGTGGTGGTCGCCGCTTGTAAACAATAGCACACTGACGCTTCCTGGAGTGCCCGCACAGCTGGGCGCCACGCGGACGTGTCCGGGACGAATATCGTAAACCGAACAATCATCGTAAACTGAGTCAATATTTTGACGTAAAATGTATCACTAATCGAATTTATCGTTATCCGATGCCATCGTTAACCGAGGTATGACTGTACCACCAAAAAGACACCAAATGTATTGTGAATGTTTGAAAGAGCACGCTAGGTAATCTCTCTCAATTGTAAACAACGCTTCGCTGGCGGGCATCCTGCGTCCTGCGCAGGTGCGGAGCAGGCACAGGTCTAATACGTTTCACTATCAGAGCTTTTTTGCTATCCGAGAGCGCAAAAGCTTTCATTAAGCTTTTTTTGTTATCTAAACCTTTCGTTAACCGGGGTCCACTGTACTTGGCAGGAATACATTGATAAGCCCCAAGAACAGTGGTTTTCACAATGCGATAGTTACCAAAGTCTTCATTGTCAAGGATGGACGTAAACTCTGTGCCTTACCAAACAACGCAGTATGCACCAGTGACACCCAATGAACCTCAGGCCACCCTAAAGTTCGAGCCTGGTTTTCAAATGCTTCAAAAAATGTTCAGGCTCTGCTTCAACAAAACGAGGAACAAACTGTACTGCCCTTTGCAAATTGGAAGTCATCTACAGTCTGATGGAATTGCCTCCTCTCCTCTCTATCAAACTCCTTAGCAAATGCACGCTGTTCTCTAGTTTGTTCAAGAGTGAGTCTGGCAGTTCAAGTGCCAATGAACCCGACTCACCTGTCGATAACCCCACACCTGAGACTTCATGAAACTGCTGGTTTTGCTCAGGAGTTTTCTCTCTCCCATTACTTTGTAGATACCTTAATGGTGACCTACGGTTAACAGCTCCTGTAGAGGGAGAAACATGAGACTGATATGCTATAGTTTCAGTTTGTAGTTTACTCCTTATAATATCACGCAGCTGAGCAGCAGTAAGGGTACGCTGGTATTCAACACCAATAGAATGAGCGATACGCCAACAATGCTGTAGAGAGAGTTTGGGCAACTTTAGAAGAGTGAACTCAGACACTAATCGTCTGACTCGAATAGGTGGCATTAACCCCCAACTTAACATGCTGTAGCGCTATGCATGGTACGACTGCAGTATACTCATACGATAGCAGAGCTGACAAGCAATAGCAAAGCCAATATGCACACGCACAATAGCAAGGCTGACACGCAATAACAAACCAAATTGCAGATACTCGCACAATAGCAAGGCTGACCATAGCGGTAATGCAAAGATGACACACAAAATTCGTGGAAGCGTTGGCAAAGCTGTAGCAATGCCAGATAGCAAGCTATCTAGATACAAGACTAGCTCCTGCTCCAACTTCAACTCTAGGCTCAACTCCTGCTCTAAGTCTCCAAATTCAGCTCCTGGACAGGCCCCCATATTACAACCTCAGGTTCAATGGCCTGTTAACTTGAGTGTAAAGGGAGCTTGGAGCAAAGAAACACAGTAGAAAATGCTTTGAATTTGTGTTTCCTTCACCAAGCAATTTGTATTATATCAGACTTTGTCTTTTCCTTCACCAAGTATTAGATAAAGCTTTGTACAAGTATGTACACTATGTACAGAGAGTAATAATAGTGCACGCCACGGTCGTCAAGGCAAAACAGCAGCCAATAGACAGAGACAACCGCACTCACAACCAGCTCAATGAGGAATGACAATGACAAATTTGCGAGTGGTAACCACACGCCTTTGCCATTGTTAAACTCGCAATATGATTGGCTGAACCGAGTCGTTGATTTGATGATGGGGCCCCATCTCAAACCCTTAATGATGGTCCACTGGTTGAGGGAAGCCTATGTGGGTGTGTTTAACATGCTCCTAATAAAGGGTACGAACCCTTTGCATGCAACAGAGGATGATACTCACCAGACTCACAACCTAGGTCTGGTCTGGTCTGTGACCAGTCCACAAGGATGGTATTCACCAAACTCACAACCTAGGTCTGGTCTGGTCTGTGACCAGTCCATGAGGATGATACTCACCAGACTCACAACCTAGGTCTGGTCTGGTCTGTGACCAGTCCATGAGGACGATACTCACCAGACTCACAACCTAGGTCTGGTCTGTGACCAGTCCACGAGGACGATCATCACCAGACTCTCAACCTTGGCCTGGTCTGGTCTGTGACCAGTCCACAAGGACGATCATCACCAGACTCACAACCTTGGCCTGGTCTGACTGTGACCAGTCCATGAGGACGATCATCACCAGACCAGTAACAGTAACTCTTGAGGCTTAATATTTTTGACATCCATGTGACTTCACTGCAGTTTTAACTTGCAGCTGTGTCGTCGTGTTCGTGTTTCCTGCTTCTCAAACATTCTGTCCCTCTCTTCCTTATCAATTCCTCTATATTTTGTATATCATTATCATGTGATCCCTTGTACTTCTATCCACTAAAAACCTGAACTTTCTCAACTTCTTAGCATGATTAGGTGTGGGTTTCATCCTGGTGATGTTTACTCCAAAATGTGCTTGACATATACTGTATCTTAGATTTGCCAGGAACTCGTTTGCTGGGGAGGTAATTTGGTTTGTGTGTTCCTCGGCCATATGCTTGGATCTGTGTTCACCCCGAGTTCCTTCTTGAAGTTTGCAGCCTTTCCCTTTCCTCCCCGAGCTTTTACTCTATTTCTGGTCTTCTTTGCTCTTGTCGATTTTCATAACTTTGCTTCTAATTGGGTTAAATTCTAACATCTGCTTGTCAAGCCAATACTGCAGCTTGTCTGTTCTGGTCTTCTGTTTGTATTCTCACATCTGCAAACACTGATACCTTTAAATCTATTTGTTTGAGTGTTCACGTACACAAGAAATAGTACCAGTCCCAACACTGACTCTTGTGGAACCCCACTCATCACAGTTTTTAAATTTGACACCTCTTCCCAACCACTCGTTTTTGTTATACCTTCATTGACTGTAGTGTCTTCCCTGTTATTTCTGCCTGCTCCTCTAGCTTTTGTGCCAGTATCCTGTGCAGTACTTTATCAGACCACCCATCCTTCTCTTGTTTCCTTCTGCTACCTTGTTGTACAACTTAGCAGATTTGCAAGACAAAATTTACCATGTCTTGAACAATGCTAGTTGTCGTTTATGAACCCACTCCCACTTCTTGGAGTGCTGCTGCTGGTTTATAGTGTTTCTGCTACCTCTCACAGAATCCACGGAGAGATGTAAACTTAGTCTCATTGCCTTTGAGGCATCTAGTCTGCTAGTTTCCATCTTTTCCTGTTGTGTGTATTGTGTTAAGTACTGTGCACTCTTCCTCCTTGACATATAATGTCTATATTCCCCCCAAAAATCCTCCTTAAATCTTTAGTTGAGCTCCTCAGACTTTCTGGTCACTTTTTGTGAGCTTCTCTGTCCTTATCTTTATTGTTTGGTCCTTTACCGTTGTCTTCCTTTTGATGTGGCTGTACAGCAAATTTCATTTGGATTTAGCTTTAATGTTGTAATTCTCAAATTGCCGTTCAGCCTGTTACCCATTCACATTAGTTTGTTGCTCTTCTCTTTCATTTTCTCTTGCATTCTTTGCCTTGCATACTTTTTTCCATGCTCAGTGCCCTTTCAGTCTTTGCCTCAGTAATAGCAAGAACAGAACGAGTCTGGGTGAACCCTGGACTCTGTCTGCTGTTACTGTTACAGTAGGATCCCGACATACAACATTCCGACTTATGTTTCGCACTTACGGTATTAGCATGTCAGAAGCAATTAATTATTTACGAATAAGTGACTTACACTTCAGACAGTTGAGTTACTATGGTTACCAGTTGCCTTAAGAATTAGGATTATTTTTTTCCATTCTGTGCCTGTAAAGAGAGCTCTCATTTGTTTAGCAGAGACTAGTTAAAAATATGGATTTAATAATTAAGTTCCATGGTATCTGCCACCGCTGGTGAGGTGTACTAGACAAGTTAGTTGGTGAGGTGTCACCCCTCACTCCACCATAACAGTGAGGAGGTAAAACTTATGTAAAGAATATAATGTATTGAAGCTCTGCTGTAGTCAGTAATTAACATGTATACATTAATTAAATGTTTAATACTTTTGTAAATGAAAGGGAATGGAGAAGAATGTAAAATGTTGATGTTGCATCCTGTGTAGGACCCAAGGTTTATAATTATTATTGTATGTATATAATTCCCTTTTTCACTTAATATTATATTGCTGATATCTTCATTAGTAGCTAAAATGAAGTATTCTTGCTTTATATTATTATCTAACCCTATATTATTAGCTATGTAAATAGGTAGGACGTGTTTTTGTTGAAATATGTTGGAAACAGCCTTGATAACTACCGTAAGATTGTTAGGTCAGTTGGTCTTCCAGGGTGTCCCGTGAACTGACTTCATGTAAGGCTTGGAGGCATTGCCTGAGTCAGTTCCTGCCTGCCTCTAGCCCAGGAAACATCTCCCTCTCCTCTGAATGTTTGATAAGACTCAGAGTTTTGGGTAGAAGAAGGGCTAGTTGGTGAGCCGGAACCAGTTTCTTGCTACTCTGAGTATCGGTGAAGAATAGTTATTCCCAGGCATAGTGATTTTGATATTGACTAAGGTTCTCTTTCTGACATTCTAAATTAAAGCTTGGATTTAACTGTATGGTTTCTACTTATTACCGGAGTCCAGAATTGTGTTGGGCCGAAGTTACATTTGGCATGAAGGGAGTGGAACGATTTCTAGAGATTTTATTGAAGATCTCTGTTGGGTTTGATAAATTTATCTCTTTGTTCCTGCTCTGTTGTGATTGTTATATCCTGATGTTTGGACATATGTCTTTACCTTTGTGTTAAGCTCTTGCTTTGTAGGTAACTATGGTTGAAACGATATACAGTGGTCCCTCGGTTTTCGTGCATCTCCAAACTCGAACATTTATGTAAGTGTATTTTCGTAAGTGCTGTTGCAGGTGTATTTTTTGGGGTCTGAAATAGACTAACCTACGTGACATTATTTCTTAAGGAAGTAAATTGTCGTAATGGCACTTGAGCAGCATTCTGGAACAAATTTTCGGCGAAAACCGAGGGACCACTGTATTATTCGAAGAATTATGATTAATCTTGTTTTGGCTTGATTACAAGTCTAGCCACGTCAAGGCATTACTTGTTCTTGAAAATTACTGGAACTTTCATATATATAAATTATATAAGACCTGTTTCTATGAGAATATCATTTTAGTAAAGTATTCTCGAAGTTGTACTGTAAGTTAAGTGCCTTCAGCACTATTCTCTATTACTCAGTGAGAGAGAAAAGCTTTGTATCACACTCCATGTAATATTAATCTTTTTACATTTTTATATTAATGATATTAAATTTTATCTTGTCAGATCATTGCCTCCTAGTTATAATGCCAAATCTCTAGAATGATGGTATTTCTACTTTTATAATAATAATAATAATAATAATAATAATAATACTTTATTTAGACATGGTACAATGATACATAGTTGGGTAGACATGATACATAGGTATTAATGAGATGTACATGCCAAAAGCCCCTAATATGCTGTGCATTGCGGGCATTCTTAGGACTATTTAATTGTAGACTACATGGTAAATAATTATGGTTGATAATTTATAAAATAAGTATAATTGTGTATCTAAGTTATAAAGTTTGAATATAAGTTGAACATATCAATTAATTGTAACAATGCAACTAATTGAGTGAGATTACAATTTAAAACAATTAATTGCATTGCAGTTACAGTTTACGTGGTCATTTCAGTGGTACCTCGAGTTACGATGGTCCCCAAAATCGCCCTTTTATGTAAGTTTATTATTTTAAATGCTTTTGTAAGTATATTTTTGGGGGTGTAAAAGGACTAGTCTATTTTACATTATTCCTTATGGGTATAAATTCGTTTGGTAATGGCACTTGAAGAGCATTCTCGAACGAAAAAATATCGTAACTCGAGGTACCACTGTAAAATGTATATGTTATAGAAACAGTTAGCTTAGTATGTATTATTCATAACAGGTTTTTACATTTAAGTGATTAATCAGGTTTTTACATTAGGATAACTAGACCTATCTTTGATCCAACTAGTATTTGTTAGGAAAGAGAAAGCCATTACAGGCTCAATACGTAAAGGGACTCATTCAAGAACTCCCTGGAGTTATCTGCACTCTTTAATTGTGTAACCCAGCAACACACAGTTTCTCTTCTTGTAACATTGGATACAAAGTCTTAGTTAAAAAACAATTGAAATCAGACATGAAATATTATGGCTCGAGAATGATTCCATTGTGTTTCTTTGGGAAAATAATTACCAATATAGAACTTTAGACTTACGATGTATTTATTGTAATACATTAATGTTTCAAGTGAGGGTGGGGGGGGGAACAGTGCTTACTGTATACACTACAGTAGTTGTAATATATTTTTCTTCCTTAGTGTATGTACACTACAATAAATCTAATCTAAATTATCATATGTTCCAGGGTTCACTCCAGGGCTGTGTCAACTGTTATAAAAGATGTGCAGATTACAGACTTCGCTGTGGAGAATGAACCAGTGCTAGGTTAGTGCTGTCAACACTCATCTCAAGCATGTAAAAAATCTGTTCTTACCCACGCTTATTAACTACTTGCAGAGACTAGTCGTAGCTCCTCTCCCTGTTGTATTAACACAACTCCTTGACACCATGGGTAGACAGACCATACCATGGGTGGGGTTAGAACCCGCGATCAGAGAGTCATAAAACATTAGCCACTGGCTAATGCGTCGGTCTGGAGTTTTATGACTGATCGCAGGTTCTAACCCCACCCGTGGTATTCTTTGTTTGCAATCGTGTCATTACGATTTCGTGAACCATCGGTAGAGTTGACCAATTGATCCAGTTGATGTACTGTTATAATGTACATAAACCCTTGTGGTTTAGCGCTTCTTTTGATTATAATAATAATATAATGTACATAACGTTAGATTGTACTGCTACGCATAGCGTTATCTGAGGTGGAGGATGGCTGGGTTACACGTGCTGGAGAGGAGGAAGACTGGGTTACACGGGCTGGAGAGAAGGAGGAGGAGGAGGAGGATGAGGAGGAGGAGGATGGCTGGGTTACACGGGCTGGGGAGGAGGATGGCTGGGTTACACGGGCTGGGGAGGAGGATGGCTGGGTTACACAGGCTGGAGAGGAGGATGGCTGGGTTACACGGGCTGGAGAGGAGAATGGATGGGTTACACGGGCTGGAGAAGAGGATGGCTGGGTTACACGGGCTGGAGAGGAGGATGGCTGGGTTACATGGGCTGGAGAGGAGGATGGCTGGGTTACACGGGCTGGAGAGGAGGATAGCTGGGTTACACGGGCTGGAGAGGAGGATGGCTGGGTTCACGGGCTGGAGAGGAGGATGGCTGGGTTACACGGGCTGGGAGGAGGATGGCTGGGTTACGGCTGGAGGAGGATGGCTGGAGGGAGAGGAGGATGGCTGGGTTACACGGGCTGGAGAGGAGGATGGCTGGGTTACACGGGCTGGAGAGGAGAATGGATGGGTTACACGGGCTGGAGAGGAGGATGGCTGGGTTACACGGGCTGGAGAAGAGGATGGCTGGGTTACACGGGCTGGAGAGGAGGATGGCTGGGTTACACGGGCTGGAGAGGAGGATGGCTGGGTTACACGGGCTGGAGAGGAGGATGGCTGTGTTACACGGGCTGGAGAGGAGGATGGCTGGGTTACACGGGCTGGAGAGGAGGATGGCTGGGTTACACGGGCTGGAGAGGAGGAGGAGGAGGATGGCTGGGTTACACGGGCTGGAGAGGAGGAGGAGGAGGATGGCTGGGTTACACGGGCTGGGGTGGAGGAGGAGGAGCAGGATGGCTGGGTTACACGGGCTGGGGAGGAGGATGGCTGGGTTACACAGGCTGGAGAGGAGGATGGCTGGGTTACACGGGCTGGAGAGGAGGATGGCTGGGTTACACGGGCTGGAGAGGAGGAGGAGGAGGATGGCTGGGTTACACGGGCTGGGGTGGAGGAGGAGGAGGAGCAGGATGGCTGGGTTACACGGGCTGGGTAGGAGGATGGCTGGGTTACACAGGCTGGAGAGGAGGATTTCTGGGTTACACGGGCTGGAGAGGAGGATGGCTGGGTTACACGGGCTGGAGAGGAGGAGGAGGAGGATGGCTGGGTTACACGGGCTGGGGTGGAGGAGGAGGAGCAGGATGGCTGGGTTACACGGGCTGGGGAGGAGGATGGCTGGGTTACACAGGCTGGAGAGGAGGATGGCTGGGTTACACGGGCTGGAGAGGAGAATGGCTGGGTTACACGGGCTGGAGAGGAGGATGGCTCGGTTACACGGGCTGGAGAAGAGGATGGCTGGGTTACACGGGCTGGAGAGGAGGATGGCTGGGTTACACGGGCTGGAGAGGAGGATGGCTGGGTTACACGGCTGGAGAGGAGGATGGCTGGGTTACACGGGCTGGAGAGGAGGATGGCTGGGTTACACGGGCTGGAGAGGAGGATGGCTGGGTTACACGGGCTGGAGAGGAGGATGGCTGGGTTACACGGGCGAAGGTTTGACTTTTCAAAGGACAAATAATTCTCAGAGGTGGTAACACGATCCAGTCTCACTGTAATTAAAGTTGAAACCAGGTGCCGGCAATCCAGGTGCCCTGGATTGCCGGCAGATAGTTGCTGATAGTTATTGAACTCATCATCTAGAATAATGCTGTGTTAACAGCATTAAACACTGGCTCAAGTATGTAGTCTTCCTCCTTTGATATACTTTTGATGAGTTCCCGGAGTTTCTCTGCTGGAGTTACCCCGTCTGCCCTCCCCACAGCTCTCAAATAGTCTCCTTCAGCTCGGCATGGAAATTCACCACAGGTGTGTGGTCAGCAAGGCAGTCTTGCCACTATACTATACCCGGAGGGGAAGGGATTTGGTGGGTCAGTGCCCCCTTGGCTTGGTCTGTGACCTGGCCTCTTGGTGGATTAGGTCCTGATCAACCAGGCTGTTACTGCTGGCCACACGTAAACCGACTTACGAACCGCAGCTTGGTTGGTCAGGTACTGACTTTAGGTGCCTGTCCAGCTTAATGAAGACAGCCAGGGGTCTATTGGTAATCCTCTTTATGTATATTGGGAGGCAGTTGAACAACCTTGGGCCCCTGACACTTATTGTGTTGTCTCAGCATACTCGTGGCGCCCCTGCTTTTTAATACGGGGAGGGGGGATGTTTCATCTCCTGCCGAGTCTTGCTTTCATAGGGAGTGATTTTCGTGTGCAGATTTTGGACTAGTCCCTCTAGGATTTTCCAAGTGTATGTTATCGTGCATCTTTCTCGCCTGCATTCCAGGGAGTACAAATGAAGGGACCTCAAATGTTTCCAGTAATTTAGGTGCTTTATTGTACTTATATGTGCCGGGAAAGTTCTCTAATTCTGTAATTTCCACTGCCTTGAGAGGAGCTGTTAGTGTACAATATTCCAGCCTAGAGAGGACAAGCAAAGAGAATAATCATGGACTTGGCATCACTAGTTTTGAAGGTTCTCATTACCCATCCTATCATTTTTCTAGCAGATGTGGTAGATACATTGTTATGCTCTTTGAAAGTGAGATTTTCAGACATTATCACTCAGGTCTTTCATATTAGATTTTTTGTTCTATTGTGTGGTTGAAATTATTTTATACTCCGATACAGTTTTTATTCCCCGTTTTACATAGCAGAGTAATAAAAATTTGTCTTCATTGAACTTCATATTGTTTTCTGCAGCCCATTTAAAGATTTGTTTTATGTCTGCCTGGAGATTTTCAGCATCTTCGATGGATGACACTTGTTTAAATTCGGGGATCATCAGAAAAGGAGGACACAATGCTGTGGCTTACATCTCTGTCAGATGTGAGGATGAGGAACAGGATGGGAGTGAGTACTGTGCCTTGTAGAACAGAGCTTTTCACTGTAGCCACCCCTGACTTTACTCTGTTTACTATTACTCTGTGCTCTATTTGTTAGGAAATTACAGATCCATCTACCCACTTTTCCTGTTATTCCTTTATCACGCATTTTGTGCGCTATTACACCATGAGTGCACTTGTCGAAGGCTTTCACAAAGACTGTGTATAATACATCTGCATTTTGTTCGTCATCCAGAGCATCCAAGATCATGTCATAGTGGTCTAGTAGTTGCGAGAGGCAGGAGCGACCTGCTCGAAACCCTTGCTGCCCTGGGGTGTGTAACTGATGGGTGTCTAAGTGGGTGGTAATGTTTCATACTTAGAACCCTTTCAAAGATTTTTGTGATGTGGGACGTTAGTGCAATCATTCTGTAATTCTTTGCAATTGCTTTACTGCACCCTTTGTGGAGTGGGGCTATGTATATTGTTTTTAGTGACTAGGATGACACCTGTGTCCATGCTTCCTCTCCATAGAATATTTAAGGCACATGAAAGGGGTTTCTTGCAGTTCTTGATGAACACAGAGTTCCACGAGTCTGGGCCTGCGGCAGAGTGCATGGGCATGTCATTTGTAATAATAATAATAATTTTATTTCATTGCAAGTTTACATCGAAATTTTATAATTACAATCATGAGCTGAATTGCAAGGAGAGCCACTAGCATGCCATGGCATTTTGGGCAGATTAATCTAATGGCTTATAGACTACTTATTAACTCTTAAACTGTCCACACGTAGATCTACGTTCACTCGCGTACTGCTCCAAATATTTTGAAAAAAAAAAAAAAAAAAAATTAAATGAGCGCATTTTTATAAACAGAATAGGGTAAAAAAAATTTTTTAGGGCCAGTACTTACTGAGATATAAGCCCGCCAAGTTGGTGCTGGATGCTCACCTGACGGCAACATCAAGTCCTGCCGCTTGCAGAAGTATTGCGGATATACTTTTTTTTCTAGTTTTTATTTTAATTTATATAATTTTTGTTTTGATAATTACAATTTATAATAGTTCTTGTGATTTAATAGCCAATCTTTGTTCTAACACTAATATTAGGTACTGAAATAGTACTCAAATAGTCACAATCACACCAACAGGTGAACATTTTCACCTGCCTTGGTCATTTACTATTGTCTATAAATATATACCAAGTATTTATAGGTCCCAGCAATGTTTTAGACATCCTGGAGTATATATGAAACTCCTTGAAGAATAGTGTTATGACAATTGTCAGATAACTACTGATAAGGCAGTGACATTGATGAATGAATGTGCGCAGGGAACCCTTGCTTTGTTTTCACTGTCTGCGTCTGTCTATCTATATGTCTTTCTGTCTGTCTGTCTGTCTATCTATGTATCTATCTGTCTAGCTCTGCTTATCTGTCTTTCTGCCTGTGTATGCCTGGAGTATAATATGAAACTCCTTGAAGAATGGTGTTATGACAAGTGTCAGATAACACTGAGAGTCCAATGACATTGATGAATGTGAGCAGGGAACTTTCACTTTGTTTTCACTGTCTGTATCTGTCTATTTGTCTGTCTATCTGTCTGTGTCTATCTGTCTGTGTCTATCTGTCTGTGTATATCTGTCTGTGTCTATCTGTCTGTGTCTATCTGTCTGTGTCTATCTGTCTAGCTCTGCTTATCTGTCTTTCTGTCTGCCTGTATGTGTGTTTTTCCGTCTGCTTGTCTCGGTCTCAGAGTGCGGCTCGTAAACGAACAGGTATTATACACGATGCAGAAGTGACATGACAAAGCGTATTACTTGCCAGTCATGCTTATTATGTCTTCTACAAGCATTGTATAGCACTTTGCCTGGAATTTTTGGGATATCCTAGGTAATTTACACTATGTATAATAATTGTACTTATGTGTACATGTGAGAGAGAGAGACAGAGAGAGAGATATTACAGATATATATAGATAGACAGAGATATAGGACAGATAGATATAGACAGAGATATAGGACAGATAGGTATAGACAGAGATATAGACAGAGATAGAGGACAGATAGATATAGACAGATATAAGACAGATAGATACTATAGACAGAGATATAAGACAGATATGTAAGGGGTTGGGAGCAGTAGGGGATTGAATACTATGTTTGTTTGGTTCAGTCATTTATAATTGTTTTGTTATTGTCGTTGTTGTTATGGAGCGGCCTTAGAGAGTACATGGTTTTAGTTACTCTGGGTTTTACTAACCTACAACCACTACAGTGGCGACGAGGATGGGATCATCAGAGCCAAGGATAGTGGGCCAATGTGGACTGAAGTAGTAGGGATATTGGCAGCCGAGAACGTTGCAGCAGAGCGGTGATTATTAAAAATCTACAGCAGCACAAGTGACGGCATGGCGGCGGCAGCACAAGGAAGGTTGGAACCTTTCGACCCACGTAAGATTTCTTTGGAGCTTTGGCTAAGCTTGTTGGAAGCCAATTTCGCTCACTTAGAAATTAAAGAGCAAGATAACAAGAGGAATTTCTTGCTAGTGTCCCTGGGATCAGAAACTTAGTGTTTTAGGTAATGTGTGTGCACCAGATTTACCACACACGAAACGTTACGACGACTTGGTCGCGGCACTGAAAAGTTATTATGCAGTGAAACCAGCCTACCACCGCAGTTTGTTGGCTTTTCAGCACAGGAAGAAACGACAGGGTGAGTCCTTGCATGAATTATATACAGATTTAAAAGCATTGGCTGTGAACTGTACCTTTGGGGGACAATTTGACCCCAGAGTGAGGGACCAGTTGTTTATGGCGGTGGTGGATGAAGTATATTTTCCTCACCTAGTTGCAGAAAATTTGGATTTGCAAAGTGTGCAGTCTGCAAAACTATTTGACAAACTTTTGAACTTGGAACAGGCATTTGTTACAGATCAGAACTCTGCTCCTGCGGTACAAGTGATTAATGCTGTGAAATGTAAACATTGTGGGTTCCAGCCTCTTTAAGGGGGGCTCCTTGTCGTGGTAAAGAGGCTATCGGTCTGAGGAATTGGACCTCTTGGTCTTCTTCCTCAGACCGAACCTAATTACCCCCCAATCCCCCCTCCCTTTTTCCCATCTTCCCCATCCTCCCTTTTCCCTTTCCTCCTCCTCCTCCCCATCCCTCCCTTATTTCCTTCCCAGTTTTACCCTGGGAGCTTCTCTCCTCAGGCATTCTAGTTCCTAGGTAGGGGGAAGGGTATCGTGGTCCATCCCATTCCGTTGAGGTCCTTGGCGGTGGTGTAGTTTGCCGTGGAATCTGGATCGCTGGGGATGTCCCGATCCTCTCCGGTCACCCGGGGGGGTGGCCTTGGGTATCTTTCGGGCGACGGGTGTATCTCTGGAGGCCACCTTTCGGATTCCGGGGGTGGTGGCCGAAGGCGGTATGCTTTGTGGCGGATATCCGGCCGCCCTCTCTTTTGTCCGCCGAGATGGCTCGATGGATGTGAGGTTGCTATCCCGGATTGCTGGTTTACTGGCATGAAGGGTAGGGTATGGCACGGGTTCCATGCTGCATCTGCACCACTTGCGGTGTTGAGGTCCTCTTGGGCACGGAGGGGGATTTACGCTTACTTTCATTCCTCCTAGGAGCTATTCCTCCACGTTCCCCCTTTTTTTTTATTCTTTTTTTATTTTTATTTTCTTTTCTTCTTTCTTTTTTTTTCTTAAAAATAAAAAGAAAGAAGTAACCTAACCATGGCTGACCCAATCCATGAACCCACTACCCCCGGGCCCCTTCCTGATACCGCACCCAGTACTGACCCTGCCTCGTTAACGGATGACTCTTTGGACACCTCTCATGCCCC
>WNWK01020729.1:30000-35282 GCA_009830355.1 Cherax destructor | reverse complement strand
TCATTAACAATTTAAGGTAAAAATACTATTATTTCTATTGCATTTGTAGTCTTAAGCAGTAATAGATCATGACAATGCACTACAATTACATATCCACCTCAGCTCAGTAGGGCCACACTATCCATATCCACTCTTCACTACCATCCACAAACATCATTACCCACAATTTAAGGTAAGAAATACTATAATTTCTATTGCATTTGTAGTCTTAAGCAGTAATAGATCACGACAATGCACTACAATTACATATCCACCTCAGCTCAGTAGGGCCACCATCCATATCCACTCTTCACTACCATCCACAAACATCATTACCCACAATTTAAGGTAAGAAATACTATAATTTCTATTGCATTTGTAGTCTTAAGCAGTAATATATCATGACAATGAACTAAAATTACATATTCGCTTCAATTTTGCAAGATCTGTTGGTCTAAAAACTTGTTTGGCTTTTTGGGGACTCTCAGAAACGTAACCCTATTTTTCCCATAAGTTCTGTTAATTATTTAAGACAAAATTATCTAACACGACTTTTTCAGGAACGTAACTATCGTGCTAAATGACATTCTACTGTATTCTCCTCGTTTTTTTTAATTGTACAAATTGATGCTTCATTAAGGCCATAGGCTGGAGGGTGGTAAGGGATGGCAGTAGGTCTCCCCCGTTGACTCAATGGTGTAACCCACAGCCAAGCAGAGTGTATCCTGCAGGCGACGCTCCAAATTTTTCCCCTCTCGCAAACTGAACCGTGTTAAGTTAATTTT
Organism: Cherax destructor; assembly: GCA_009830355.1. NCBI lineage: Eukaryota > Metazoa > Arthropoda > Malacostraca > Decapoda > Parastacidae > Cherax > Cherax destructor. Next base: position 34,518 of record WNWK01020729.1, on the reverse strand, counting down.
ACAAAGTGTTATACAAAAATATGCTGCAATTCTTCAATAGTGCTATAACAAAAACGTGCCACACAAAACTGTGTTAAAGGATGGTCTACTATACCCTGAAATTATACTTATGTGTACCTGTACCTAAATAAACTTACACACTGCTGGCATGCAGGTAGTATACATTAAAATCACTACGAGTATTCTTATTAGTCTTGAAGACACCATACTAATAATGATAATAATAACACACTAATAATCACTCTGAGGTACATTAAATGTCATATATTACGTTAATATAGACATTTTGATTAATCCATCTATGATATTTTTTCAAAATAATATAATAATAAGGCTATGTAACATATAAACATGATAAATATACCGACAGTAGAATAAATTAACATAAATACAAGATGTTTTTCCAGTCGTCTTGTCAGTGTTGGAAAGAATAACGTTTTCTTTAGTTCAACACCAAAGAAAATGTGTACACATTTTCGTATTACTGGCGGTAACTGTAGAAATTTATTCCTTTCGTATGCCTTCACTCAGAGCATTATTCCTTCTAAAAATGGTGTGTTACATGAGAATGGGAATGTTGCTCATTATTTATTCTACTTTACCAATGTGGAGACAACTTGTACACAATGTAAGATGTTTGTATTATGGCATAATATTCACAGACATGGAAATGAACGTGTATCAACTAATATAGAAGCTTTAATAGAAACAGTGTATCATGCCAAGACAAAACCATTCGCATTACTAAATTTAATAATTGTAATATTGTTACATGTTCTGTACTACTTATTATAAATCTAATTAATCACTTCAGTTACCTAACTTTTATATCAGTATGCAATAAGGTATATTAAAATGTACTGCTTTATAACCTGTGTTAATATAGAGTAAGAATTAGGATTAGTCTGCCCAAAATGCCTAAGCGTTTGTCTGTTTACATACTCTGCAGCTCTGTCCTCTCTCATTTACTCGTTCTCTCTCTCTCGTTTATTCGTTATCTTGTTTACTCACCTCTCACCCTACATTAAGACTACAAATATTTTAAGGTAAGTAATGAGTGTACTGTATACAGTGAACCCTCGGTTAACGAATACCCCGGAAATCGTGCAATTATGTAAGTATAATTTTGTAAGTTCTTGTGGAAGTGTATTTTTGGGGGTCTGAAATAGACTAACCTAAGTGAAATTTTTCCTTAAGGGAGTAAATTCGTTCGGTAATGGCACTTGAGCAGACTTCAGGAGTGAAGTTTTTACGAAACTCGGGGGACCACTGTATACATTTTATTGCTCTAGGGTGCTTTAAAAGTCGTAGTATATTACGTGTGGGTGGGGTGGCCAGGAGGGCTACCATACCTACCACACCTGACTGCTTACAATAAATACTACTCACCTCTCACCCTACATTAAGACTACAAATATTTTGAGGCAAGTAATGAGTGTACTGTGTGTTTTTATTTTTATTGTTTTTTAATGCCTAGTTCTATTGCTAACTTAATATATGTTAGTGTAACTTGTTATTTGGCATTTATATGCATTTATAAGTGGAAAAAATGGCATTCTGCTTTCCGGCGGTAGCCTGGAACCTAACCTGCCATATAAGTGGAGCCATACTGTATCGTGTCAAACACTTGTTGGTGTATCCCACCTCTCTGTCCTTCTGGAGTGCTTTCTATCTCCACTCTGAATACTTCTTTGAATCTCACGTTGAGCTCCTCACAAATTTTAAGGTTGTTTCTCGTAAACTCCTTCCTTCCACAGCCTGATTAACTGGTGTTTGACTTTTGTATTCTTCCTGATGTGACTGTACAACAACTTCAGGTCAGACTTGGCTTTCACTTCTATTTCATTTTTTTATTGTCACTGGGCCTCTCTCCTTACCTGTGCATATTTATTTCTTGCTCTTCAACTAATCTCCTTGTTCTCCTGGGTCCTTTGCCTTCTATACGTCTTCCATTCTCTAGCACACTTGGTTTTAGACTCTCTACACCTTTGGGAGAACAAAGGGCTCGTTCTGGCCGTCTTATTATGTCTGTTGCCCTTGGGTACAAACCTCTCCTTCGCTTCCTTGCATTATTGTTGTCACATATTCCATCATCTCATTTACTGTTTTCCCTGCAAGTTCTCTGTTTCACTGGACCTTGTGCAGGAAATTCCTCATGCCTGTGTAGTCCCCCTCTCTTCTAGTTTTGTTTCATTCTTCCTGCCTCCATTTCCACTTGTAACTCTATGTATTTGAAGCTTACAACCACGTGATCACTATCTCCGAGGGCCCTTTCATATGTGATGCCCTCAATATCTACACTGCTCAAGGTGAATACTAGGTCCAGTTTTGTGTGTGTTTTTTTGTGTGTGTGTGTTTTGTGTGTGCATGTGTTTTGTACTCACCTAGTTGTGGTTGCAGGGGTTCGATGTGTTTGTGTGTGTGTGTACTCACCTAGTTGTGGTTTCAGGGGTCGAGTCATAGCTCCTGGCCCCACCTCTTCACTGGTCGCTACTGGGTCACTCTCCCTGTGCCATGAGCTTTATCATACCTCTTCTTAAAGCTATGAATGGATCCTGCCTCCACTACATCACTTCCCAAACTATTCCACTTCCCGACCACTCTGTGACTGAAGAAATACTTCTTAACATCCCTGTGATTCATCCGAGTCTTCAACTTCCAACTGTCTCCCATTGTTGCTGTGTCCCATCTCTGTAACAGTCTGTCTTTGTCCACCTTGTTAATTCCTTGCAGTATTTTATACCTTTGAAGAGTTTCGAGAGTTTCTCTACTCTCTGAACACGGCCATGGGCCAGGCTCGTCTGGTGTTTGCCTGGTCAACCAGGCTGTTGCTGCTGGAGGCCCGCTGCCCCACATATCCGTCACAGCCTGGTTGATCTGGCACCTGGTGAAGATACTTGTCCAGTTTCCTCTTGAAGGCTTCTACACTTGTTCCAGCCATGTTTTGGATATCTTCTGGTAAGATGTTGAATAGTCTGGGACCCCGGACGTTAATACAGTGCTCCCTTATTGTCCCCACTGCACTCCTGCTCCTCACTGGGTTTATTTTACACTTCCTCCCATATTTCTCACTCCAGTATGTTGTTATGGCAGTGTGCAGATTTGGGACCAGGCCCTCGAGTACTTTCCAGGTATATATTATCATGTATCTCTCTTTCCTCCACTCTAATGAGTACATGTTCAAGACTTGAAGGCATTTCCAATAATTTAGATGTTTCATTGGCTCAATGTGAGCCGTAAATGATCTCTGTATTTGTTCCAGCTCTGATACTTCTCCTGCCCTGAACGGGGCCATCAGCACTGAGCAATATTCTAAGTGAGGGAGCACTAGCGATTTGAAGAGTGTCACCATCGGAATTATTTTCCTTGTTTTGAAAGTTCTCAATACCCACCCCGTCATCTTCCTGGCTGTCGTGATCTTTGTCTTGTTATGGTCTTTAAAAGAAAGATCAGCAGACATAATTATTCCCAAGTCCTTTACGTGTTCCTTTCATTCTATTTGGTGACCCTCTTGAGTTTTGTTATCATGTCTCCCCTGACCCTCCTGTCCTCCAATGTCGTCAGGCCGATTTCCCTTAACCTTTCTTCGTAGGACAATCCCCTTAGCTCTGGAACTAGTCTTCTTGCAAACCTTTGCACTTTCTCTAATTTGTTGATGTGCTTGACCTGGTGTGGATTATAAACTGGTGCTGCATACTCCAATATGGGCCTGATGTATATGGTGTACAGAGTCTTGAACGATTCGTTACTGAGGTATCGGAATGTTATTCTTAGGTTTGCCAGATGCCCGTATGCTGCAGCAGTTATCCAATTGATGTGCACCTCAGGAGATGTGCTCGGTATTATACTCACCCCAAGATCTTTTTCCTTGAGTGAAGTTTGCAGTCTTTGTCCACCTACACTATACTCTGTCTGCGGACTTCTTTGCCCTTCCCCGAACTTCATGACTATGCATTTGGCGGGGTTAAATTCAAGGAGCCAGTTGCTGTACCAGGCTTGTAGCCTGTCCAGGTCTCTTTGTAGTCCTGTCTGATCCTCGACCGATTTAATTCTCCTCATTAACTTCACATCATCTGCAAACAGGAACACTTCTGAGTCTATCCCTTCCATTATGTCATTCACATACAGTGGTCCCTCGGTTTTTGTGCATCTCCAAACTCGAACATTTATGTAAGTGTATTTTCGTAAGTGCTGTTGCAAGTGTATTTTTGGGGGTCTGAAATAGACTAACCTACGTGACATTATTTCTTAAGGAAGTAAATTCGTTCGGTAATAGCACTTGAGCAGCATTCTGGAACGAATTTTCGGCAAAAACCGAGGGACCACTGTATACCAAAAACAGCACAGGTCCTTGGACTGACCCCTGTGGAACCCTGTTCATCACAGGCGCCCACTCTGACACCTCTTCATGTACCATGACTCTTTGTTGCCTCCCTGTGAGATATTCTCTGATCCATTGCAGTGCCTTTCCTGTTATGCGTGCTTGATCCTCTAGCTTTTGCATTAACCTCTTGTGAG
>WNWK01020729.1:0-25000 GCA_009830355.1 Cherax destructor | reverse complement strand
AAGTGTATTTTTGGGGGTCTGAAATGGACTAATCTAATTTACATCATTCCTTATGGGAATAAATTGTTTGTAACCGCCTTGAACAGCATTCTGGAATGAGGGAGTTTTGGAGTGTTCGAATAACGAGGGTCCACTGTATAAGAATTTTTTTTAGAAAGGGCTTAATTTTAACCCTTTGACTGTCAAAGGCCCCATTCTGAAAGAGTCATTCTATGTAGCAAAATTTTTGAAAAAAAAAAAAAAATATTTTTTCTTATGAAATGATAAGAGAATCTTTTCCCGATGGTAATGACACCAAAAGTATGAAATTTGATGGAAAACGTACGGAATTACGCTCTTGCAGAGTTAGCAATGTTGGCGCTAAATACGCATCGGCGATTTCGCCGACTTTGAGCCCTATTTTTGGCCAATTTCATTGTTACAGTCGACCAAACTCATAGCTATTTCTTTAGAACTTCATTTGTTCTATCAATTGAGTACAAGAAACCACCAATTTACTGACTTCAACTACCCAATAAAGTGGTCAGAAAATGGCAATTTGGCCAATTTCATGCAAAATAAAAAAGATGTTAATTTCAAAACAGGGTCCAGAATAAACAATGCAGACATTCCTGGTACTAAAATAAGATTTTCTCTGTTCATTAGTCACGTCTTTAGGCCCCTCTTATATTACTCTTGCTTTCTATTTAGATTTTTTATTCACACAAAAAATAGAAGATTTACTGATATGCACACTACTGCATTATTGTAAAAATGGTATAAATAATATCAGTGCACTTGTGTAAGAATATTAGACTCACCAGTTGACGTGTATTGGACGCATGGTGTGATTTGTGTACTCTTGAACATTGGCAAAAATCGAACATTTCCACCCACTAATTTGAGCTCAATTTCATTATGAAACTAATCAAAATCATCTCTATTTCTGTAATATGTTTTCCATTCTATCAAATGACACCATGAAAAAGAGAATACAACCATAAATACTATACGAAAATATACCTCAAAGTCGGCGTTTTAATCCAAAAACACGGTCGGAGATTTTTTTTTCTCATTATGCACTGCATGCTGCAGAATTTTTTTTATACAGTGCACACTGACCACACAGACACATTCTCTCATATGTAGGCCTACCAGCTTTCTCCCGCTTGATTTGAAGCCGCTAGAATTTTTGAGTATACAGTGGACCCCCGGCTAACGTTCATTCCAGATAACGTTTTTTTCGGCTAAAGGTTGCTTTTTACGTTCAATATTTTTTTCGGCTAGCGTTATTTACTCAGCTAACGTTAAGTACCAGACCTGTCTGCCTGCTCTGCGCTTGCGCACCTCCTCCCAGGACGCCAGTCCACCGTTGTTTACACTTGAGTGAACAACACCCAGCGTGCTCTTTCAAGCATTCACAATACATTTGGTGTCTTTTTTGGTGATTTAGTGACTGTCACTGTGAAATAAGTCACCATGGGTCCAAAGAAGCTTCCTAGTGGCACCCCTGTGGTAAAGAGAGTGAGGAACACCATCGAACTGAAGAAGGAGATTGTTGAAAAATTTGAGAGTGGCGTACGTGTGGGTGAGCTTGTCAGGATGTACAACAAAAACACAGTTTAGCAGGCATTCAGGGAGTGTAGCAGGCATGCAAGGAGTGTAGCAGGCATGCAAGGAGTGTAGCAGGCATGCAGGGAGTGTAGCAGGCATGCAGGGAGTGTAGCAGGCATGCAGGGAGTGTAGCAGGCATGCAAGGAGTGTAGCAGGCATGCAAGGAGTGTAACAGGCATGCAGGGAGTGTAGCAGGCATGCAGGGAGTGTAACAGGCATGAAAAGAGTGTAGCAAGCATACAGGGAGTGTAGCAGTAGTGCAGGGAGTGAGGAGTCCCCTTCCAAACACTAAGCCCTGCCCCTGTCCTCCCTATCTTCCCGATGCCAGCAAGTCTCTTCAATAAAGGTAAGTAAATGTTATTTTAAATGTTTATTTCATTATTTATTTATAAATTTTAAATTGTATGTAGTATTTATGTGTGTTTTCTGTATGTAAAACTATAGTTATTCTTTAAAAAAAAAATTTTTTTTGTGAATATTTTTGGATGTCTGAAACGGATTACTGTAATTGTATTTACATTATTTCTTATGGGAAATAAGGCTTCGGATAACGTTTTTTTCGGCTAAAGCTCTAGCCCTGGAACGGATTAAGAACGTTATCCGAGGGTCCACTGTATATACGTCCGAAACACTGGCTCGTAAGACGTATATATACGACCGAAACAGTGAAAGGGTTAAATGAGTTCTTGCTAATTGACCAATTTTACAAATTCGGCACATATATGTATGTATGTATGTATGTATGTATGTATGTATGTATGTATGTATGTATGTATGTATATATATATATATATATATATATATATATATATATATATATATATATATATATATAGTCTCCTCACTTAGTGACGTACTTGTTTACCGACGACTTGAACTTACAACGGGCTCTCTGACCAGTATGCATACCTAAATAATGTACAGTTGGCCGTCGTTTAACACGGTAGTTACGTTCCTGAAAACACTGTGTTAGTCAAAACTGTGTTAAACAAACTGAACAACTTATGGGGAAAATAGGGTTACATTCCAAGAGCCCCAGAAAGCCAAACAACTTTTTTTTTTTTGACCTCCAGATCTTACAAAATAAAAGTGATTATGTAATTGTAGAGCATTGTCATGATATATTACTGCTTAAGACTACAAATGCAATTGAAATAATAGTATTTACCTTAAATTGTAGGTAATGGTGTTTGTGGATGATTGTGAAGAGAGTGGATGTGGATGATGTGGCCATGCTGGGCTGAGGTGGAAGGTTGTTGGTTGGATAGGATACTGTGGGATAGGCTGGGATAGCCTAGAATAGTGTGGATAGGCTAGGGTAGGCTGGGATAGCCTTGGATAGTGAGGGATAGGCTGGGATAGCCTAGGATAGTGTGGGATAGCCTAGGATTGTGGGATAGGCTAGGATAGCCTAGGATATTGTGGGATAGGCTAGGATAGCCTAGGATATTGTGGGATAGGCTAGGATAGCCTAGGATAGTGTGGGATAGGCTAGGATAGGCTGGGATAGCCTAGGGTAGTGAGGGATAGCCTAGGATAGTGTGGGATAGGCTAGGGTAGGTTGGGATAGCTTTGGATAGTAAGGGATGGCTCCCCTGTTGACTCAATGGTGTAACCCACAGACCATCCTGCTCGGCGGGCAACTGCTCGCTAAATTTTTTTCCCCCTTCCACAACCGTGTTAAACTAATTTTATGAAGTGTTAAACAAAAATATGCCCCAATTCTTCAATCGTGCTATAACCAAAACGTGTCAAACAAACCGTGATAAACGACTGTCTACTGTATAGTGGACCTAATTTTCTCTATTCTGTTTATTACAACATACAGTACACTACAGTATAAACATTTAAAAATACACAAAAAATTTATAAATGGTGCAAATGTGACATTAAAACAATATCAAAGATGGTTGACACAAACCCACTACCATTATAGTATGGTCCTTGCTTAGCTACGAATTCGTTTACTGACATGGTCTTAGGAACGGAACTCCGTTGTTAAGTGAGGAGAGGCTGTATATATTTAGTTATTTTCATCAATTCAACATATATTGTAAACAACAAGTTTGTAAACATATACAGTGGACCCCCGAGTATCAGCCGTAATCCGTTCCAGGAGCTAGGCCTTAACTCGAACTGGCCGAAAGTCGAACCATTATTTCCCATAAGAAATAATGTAAATACAATTAATCCATTCCAGACACCCAAAAATATTCACAAAAAATACAGATTAAGGAAATTTATTCTATGTGGACTAAAGTGCAGACATTTGTTGAAAAAACCACCCTGAGCAAGCTGAAATAAGCCATCTCTGCAACAAGTTCAGTGACAGAGCCATATTGCACTTCAGGAAAATGTTAACGAGGCACCAGAAACAGAGGACTCTTGACAGTTATTTTGTGCGACAGGGGTCTAGTGACTCTCAAGCTGGTCCTAGTGGCATTAAAAGACAAAGAAGGGAAGTAACCCCAGAGAGAGATGTGTTACCTGAAGTCCTTTTGGAGAGGGATTTCCCTTCCAAACACTAAGCCTTTCAGTATCGGCACTTGAATAGCCGTCTGGAACGAATTAAGCTCATAACTCGAGGTACCACTGTATTTACATTATTTCTTATGGGAAATAAGGGTTCGACTCTCGAACAATTCGAGTTAAGGTCTAGCTCCTGGAATGGATTATGACCGAACCTCGGGGGTCCACTGTACAGTGGTACCTCGGTATACATCCAGCTCCCAACTCGAACAATTATGTAAGTGTATTTTTGGGGGTCTGAAATGGATTAATCTACTTTACCTTATTCCTTATAGGAACAAGTTCGTTCGGTACTCGAAGAGATCGGCACTTGAACAGCCTTCTGGAATTAATTAAGGTCATATACCGAGGTACCACTGTATTACAAACATAAAATATTGCAAACACAATATATCCTGTAAACACAATAACTGTAAGTATATTGTAAACACACACTCTGTAAACAAGATAATAGAGGGGAGTGAGTGGTAATGGTGTTTGTGATGGATGAAGATCAGATTGTTTTGTTGTGATTGTAAGAATTACAATTCTGTAAGCAGTGGATGACATTATTTGTTTCCACATTAAATGATCCATCAGATTTTGTCCTATATTTCATAGGTCTGCTCTATAGGGGTCCTCTTAACATGAGGATTTACTGTATTTACAAGCATAATATATACCGTAAATTTCATATATTGCAATGACATACAGTGGACCCTCGGTTTTCGTTCAACTCCAAACTCGAACAATTATGTAAAAGTATTTTTGTAAGAGCTTTTGTAAGTGTATTTTTCGGGTTCTGAAACGACTAATCTAATTTACATTTGTCCTTATGGGAACAAATTCGTTCCGTAATGGCACTCAAACAGCATTCTGGAAAGAATTTTCAACGAAAACCGAGGGTCCACTGTATTGGAAAAACATATAGTGTACTGTACATACATGTGTAAATACAACATATACATAGTATTTAAAAAAATTTTTTTTATGTAATCACTGTAAACAATGCATTTGTAAACAAATAATTTAAACACATTTGCCAAGACAGCAAAATCTCAATTTAAGAAACGTAGCTGACTGGCTCCACTGTTTCAAAAACAACAGTAGTAGTATGATGGTTTTGGAACTGTTCACTTTTGTGACAATCACATCAAAACAATGTCCTCTTCATCCATCACAATCAACATTACCATCCACCTGCTTCCCCTCCTACTAGTCATTTAACTGAAGGGTTTACTCTACTATATTGTACTGTACATGATACTATATTGTAAATAGCTTATATTGTAAAAGCTTATATTGTAAGTACCTGTATAGTCTATATGTACTAGAAAAACAGGATATTATATACAGAAATTTTAAATATAAATGCTATTATAAATGTATAATCACATACATTCTGAATATTATGTCACAGCGGGCTTGTTTTCCAATATATTGTGTCATGTAATATATTGTGTCACCTATGCTGTTAATAATTTTCAGTTCACTTTTATTACCTGATTGCTCATTTTTATCAAGAGAATGTCTTTAAACAATGTACATAGTAACATATGCATAAAGAGTACTGAAAAAAAACTTTTGAACTAATGCCAGAATAAAACACAACACTTTGGTTTTTATACATGAGTAGAAGCATGTCTTTTCAAATCAATTTTCTGAGAACATCGGTATGAACAATGGTCACAAGCATAAGGCTTTTCACCAGTATGAGTCAAGATATGAGACTTCAGGGTACCACATCGAGCAAATGTTTGTGGACATAGATGACAGGCATATGGTTTTTCACCTGTATGTGTCATAATATGAGCCTTTAAGGTACCACTCAGAGCAAAGCTTTGAGAACACAAATGACAAGAATAAGGTTTCTCTCCTGTATGTGTACGTAAATGATTCTTCAACTGACTTCTCTGAGTTGCACGGAATGGACAATATGGACACGGATGAGGTTTTTCGCCAATATGACTACGAATATGCCTCTTTATATTTTTGTTTGATTGATATGAGCAGAAAGGACATTGATATAACTTCTTGGTGGAAGTGGTGGTAATACTGAGCCCGGTCGATGCAGTGTCTACACCGAGCGTCCTATCATCGCTGCCCTTCATCTTCACCTGTTGGAAATGTTTACGTTACTTCAGGTTATCAAACTTTCAATATTTAACTTAATCTCTTAAGACTGGACTTCATACTTCATTAAGTTACCAATTTCAGAGTAATTTAAAAAAATAAACAAGATTCAGAAGAATCTGTTTAATGTATGATAAGAGAGAAGCAAGAGCTGCAGTACGCAACACAACATATTGATTGCTCTTCTAACTTTCATGGACAACGCAACACTCAATTTTTAATTAGTATAAAAATAAATTAGGAGTAAATTTCAACCATATAAACACAAAAAGGTGAAGTATATACAGTACACTATTTATATGGTTCAAAACAAGTTCATGTTGTATTTGTAATTCATTACAGTAGGGACCCGACTTACGAGGAGCCAAGTTATGAAGTTTTACACTTGTGACATTGGCATTTTAGAAATAATTAATTACTTAAAAATACCTTTGATATACCTTTGGTGCACTTCCAGTGTTTTTCTATTTCTGAAGTCCCAACACCAGGACTATTATTATTTTCTTAATTACAAATTATAAATAATATATTTTTTCTGAGTTAGTTTTTTATTAAATGCATTCAATCTTTATTTATGCAAATTATACCATGTACGGAGAAATTACATTTGTTTATTAAAGAGTAGTCAAGAAGCAATGGTTCAATAATAAGACTTTGTTAGTACATCATTTGTTGATGATGAAGGAGGACTAGTGTGGCAGGGAGGTGAGGGAGGACTGGTGTGGCAGGGAGGTGAGGGAGGACTGGTGTGGCAGGGAGGTGAGGGAGGACTGGTGTGGCAGGGAGGTGAGGGAGACAGTGGGGGAGGTGAGGGATGGACTGGTGTGGCAGGGAGGTGAGGGACGACTGGTGTGGCAGGGAGGTGAGGGAGGACTGGTGTGGCAGGGAGGTGAGGGAGGACTAGTGTGGCAGGGAGGTGAGGGATGACAAGTGTGGCAGGGAGGTGAGGGTGGACTGGTGTGGCAGGGAGGTGAGGGAGGACTGGTGTGGCAGGGAGGTGAGGGAGGACTGGTGTGGCAGGGAGGTGAGGGAGGACTGGTGTGGCAGGGAGGTGAGGGAGGACTGTGTGGCAGGGAGGTGAGGGATGACAATGTGCAGGGAGGTGAGGGGGACTGGGGCAGGGAGGTGAGGGAGGACTGTGTGGCAGGGAGTGAGGGAGGACTGTGTGGCAGGGAGGTGAGGGAGGACTGGTGTGCAGGGAGGTGAGGGAGGACTGGTGTGGCAGGAGGTGAGGAGGACTGGTGGCAGGGAGGTGAGGAGGACTGGTGTGGCAGGGAGGTGAGGGAGGACTGGTGTGGCAGGGAGGTGAGGGAGGACTGGTGTGGCAGGGAGGTGAGGGAGGACTGGTGGCAGGGAGGTGAGGGAGGACTGGTGTGGCAGGGAGGTGAGGGAGGACTGGTGTGGCAGGGAGGTGAGGGAGGACTGGTGGCAGGGAGGTGAGGGAGGACTGGTGTGGCAGGGAGGTGAGGGAGGACTGGGTGGCAGGGAGGTAGGAGAGGTGAGGGAGGTAGGACTGGTGTGGCAGGGGGTGAGGGAGGACTGGTGTGGCAGGGAGGTGAGGGAGGACTGGTGTGGCAGGGAGGTGAGGGAGGACTGGTGTGGCAGGGAGGTGAGGGAGGACTGGTGTAGCAGGGAGGTGAGGGAAAACTAGTGTGGCAGGGAGGTGAGGGAGGACTGATGTGGAAGAGGTGAGGGAGGACTGGTGGCAGGGGGTGAGGGAGGACTAGTGTGGCAGGGAGGTGAGGAGGACTGGTGTGGCAGGGAGATGAGGGAGGACTAGTGAGGCAGGGTGGTGAGGGAGGACTAGTGTGGCAGGGAGGTGAGGGAGGAGTAGTGTAGCAGGGTGGTGAGGGAGGATCTAGGTGTACAACCTACACCACACACCACACCCACACCACCACACCCTACACCCAACTACCACACCTACCCCCCACTCACACCCACCATCACACACCCACCATCTACACACCACCACTCACACCACACCATCTACACACCACATCTACACACCACACCACTAACCCACCTACACACCACACCACCTACACACCACACCACTACACACCAACCATCTCCCACCAACACACACACCACCACCACCCACACCACCCACTCACACACTAAAACACACCATCCACACCCACACCATCTACACACCCACACACCACACCACCCACACCATCTACACACCACCTCACACCCACACCACTACACACTCCACACCACTACCACCCACACCACTACACACCCACACCATCTACACACCACACACTACACACCCACACCACCACACACCCACACCACTACACACCCACACCACTCACACCCACCACTACACACCCACACCACTACACACCCACACCATCTACACCACACACACACACCACACCATCTACACACCCACACCACCTACACCCCACACCATCTCACACCACACACACACCACATCTACACACCACACCACCTCACACCCACACCACCTACACACCCACACCATCACACACCCACACCATCTACACACCACACCATCTCACCACACCATCACCACCCACACACACCCACACATCTACACACCCACACCACCCAACACTCACCACACACAAAACACACCACACACCACACTACACACCCACACCACCTAACACCCACACCATCTACACACCCACCATTACCACCCACTACCCACACCATCTACACACCCACACTACCCACACCATCTACACACCCACACCATCTACACACCCACCCACACACCACACCATCACACACCCACACTCACACACACTACCACACCATCTACACACCCACACCACTACACACCCACACCATCTACACCACCACCTACACACACACCTACACCCCACACCACCACACACCCACACCATCTACACACCCACACCACCTACACACCCACACCACCTACACACCCACACCATCTACACACCCACACCACCTACACAGTCACACCATCTACACACCCACACAATCTACACACCCACACCACCTACACACCCACACCATCTACACACCACACACCTACACACCACACCATCTACACACCACACACCTACACACAACACCACTACACACCCACACCACCTACACACCACACCACCAATCCACACACCAACACACCACACCACCACACACCCATACCATCCACACACCCACACCATCACACACCCACACATCTACAAACCCACACCATCTGCACACCCACACCATTCACACCCACCACACACACCACACACCTACACACCCACACCACCTACACACCACAACCTACCACACACCATCTACCACCACACACCCACACCATCTACACCCCACACCATCTACACACCCACACCACCTACACACCACACACCAAAAAAAAAAAAAAAAAAAAAAAAAAAAAAAAAAACCCCCCCCCCCCCCCCCCCCCCCCCCCCCCCCCCCCCCCCCCCCCCCCCACAACACCACACACCCACACCATCTACACACCCACACCACCTACACACCAACACCATCTACACACCCACACCACCTACACACCCACACCATCTACACACCCACACCACCTACACATCCACACCATCTACACACCCACACACCTACACACCACACACACACCTACACACCCACACCATCTACACACCACACCATCACACCCACACCACCTACAACCCACACCACCACACACCCACACCATCTACACACCCAACCACCACACACCCACACCATCTACACACCACAACCATCTACACACCCACACCATCTCACACCCACACCACATTCCACACACACCCACACCACCTACACACCCACAACACCTACACACCCACACCATCTACACACCCACACCACTCACACCACACCACTACCACCCACACCACCTACACACCCACACCATCTACACACCCACACCATCTCACACCCACACCACCTACACACCACAACACCTACACACACACACACACACCCTACATCCCACACCATCTACACACCCACACCACCTACACATTCACACCATCTACACACCCACACCATCTACACACCCACACCACCTACACACACTCACCACCTACACACCCACACCATCTACACACCCACACCACCTACACACCCACACCATCTACACACCCACACCACCTACACACCCACACCATCTACACACCCACACCACCTACACACCCACACCACCTACACACCCACACCATCCACACACCCACACCATCTACAAACACACACCATCTGCACACCACACCATCTACACACCCACACCACCTACACACCCACACCACCTACACACCCACAACACCTACACACCCACACCATCTACACACCCACACCACCTACACACCCACACCATCTACACACCCACACCATCTACACACACACACCACCTACACACCCACATCATCTATGCATGCACACCACCTTCACACCCACACCAATTTCTCACCCACACCACTTTCACACCCACAACAACTTCACGCCCACACCATCTTCACACCCATACCTTCATAATCACACCCACACATATGCATTCACACTCACACTCTGAATCTTCACTCCTACTCTGCCCAGCCTTGTGCCCACACCCACACACCCACCCACCCACACACACACACACCACCCACCCACACACACACACACACACACACACACACACACACACACACACACACACACACACACACACCATCCCTTGAAACTGGGCAACTACCTGAGGTATGGAAGACGGCAAATGTAGTTCCTATTTTTAGAAAGGAGACAGAACCGAGGCACTAAACTATAGACCAGTGTCACTGGCGTGTATAATGTGCAAAGTCATGGAGAAGATTATCAGGAGGAGAATGGTGGAGCACCTGGAATGGAACAAGATTATAAACGACAACCAGCACAAATTCATGGAAGGCAAATCCTGTGTCACAAACCTTCTGGAGTTCTATGACAAAGTAACATAAGTAAGATACGAGAGAGAGGGTGAGTTGATTGCATTTTCTTGGACTGCAAGAAGGCCTTCGACACAGTTCTTCACAAGAGATTAGTGCAGAAGCTAGAGGATCAGGCGTGTATAACAGGTAGGGTACTGCAATGGATCAGAGAATACCTGACAGGGAGGCAACAACGGGTCATGGTACGTGCTGAGGTATCACAGTGGGAGCCTGTGACGAGCGGGGTCCCACAGGGGTCAGTCCTAGGACCTGTACTGTTCTTGGTATATGTGAATGACATGACAGAAGGGATAGACTCAGAAGTGTCCCTGTTCGCAGATGATGTGAAGTTAATGAGGAGAATTAAATCAGATGAGGATCAGGCAGGACTTCAAAGAGACCTGGACAGGCTGGACACCTGGTCCAGCAACTGGCTTCTCGAATATAACCCCACCAAATGAAAAGTCATGAAGATCGGGGAAGGGCAAAGAAGACCGCAGACAGAGTATAGGCTAGGTGGCCAAAGACTGCAAACCTCGCTCAAGGAGAAGGATCTTGGGGTGAGTATAACACCGAGCACGTCTCTGGAAGCACACATCAACCAAATAACTGCTGCAGCATATGGGCACCTGGCAAACCTGAGAATAGCATTCTGATACCTTAGTAAGAAATTGTTCAAGATACTGTACACCGTGTACGTCAGGCCCATACTAGAGTATGCGCACCAGTTTGGAACCCACACCTGGTCAAGTACGCCAAGAAATTAGAGAAAGTGCAAAGGTTTGCAACAAGGTTAGTTCCAGAGCTAAGGGAATGTCCTACAAGAAAGGTTAAGGGAAATCGACCTGACAACACTAGAGGACAGGAGGGTTAGGGAGACATGATAACGAATTCAAAATACTGTGAATAGACAAGGTGGATAGAAACAGAATGTTCGGAGAGGGAACACAGAAACAAGGGCACAATTGGAAGTTGAAGACTCAAATGAATCAAAGGGATGTTAAGAAGTATTTCTTCAGTGATAGAGAGTCAGGAAGTGGAATAGTCTAACAAGTGATTAGTGAGGGAGGAACCATACACAGCTTTAAGACGAGGTATGATAAAGCTCATGGAGCAAGGAGAGAGAGGACCTAGTAGCGATCAGTAAGAGGCGGGGCCAGGAGCTGAGTATCGACCCTGCAACCACAATTAGGTGAGTACACACACACACACACACACACACACACACACACACACCACACACCACCCACCCACCCACACACACACACACACACACACACACACACACACACACACACACACACTCACTCAATATATTTCACTGGCAAACAACAATACTGTACGTAAAATACTCTATTGTGAAAAAGATGCTTTGGAAATAATTATGTGAAATTAGAAATGGAATATCAAGGCTGAGGAACACATTAATTCACTTCACATTGTATGTTATGGCAAATGTGCTCCAAGTACCAAATAATTAACTAATGATGAATTTTCTGGGATGCATCAATGCAGGATGTCAGGCCTCTGGTGTGTTCTCATTACATCAACACAGTAAGTCAGGGCTCTGCTGTGTTCTCATTACATCAACACGGTAAGTCAGGGCTCTGCTGTGTTCTCATTATATCAACACAGTAAGTCAGGGCTCTGCTGTGTTCTCATTACATCAACACAGTAAGTCAGGGCTCTGCTGTGTTCTCATTACATCAACACGGTAAGTCAGGGCTCTGCTGTGTTCTCATTATATCAACACAATAAGTCAGGGCTCTGCTGTGTTCTCATTACATCAACACAGTAAGTCAGGGCTCTGCTGTGTTCTCATTACATCAACACAGTAAGTCAGGGCTCTGCTGTGTTCTCATTTCATCAACACAGTAAGTCAGGGCTCTGCTGTGTTCTCTTACATCAACACAGTAAGTCAGGGCTCTGCTGTGTTCTCATTACATCAACACAGTAAGTCAGGGCTCTGCTGTGTTCTCATTACATCAACACAGTAAGTCAGGGCTCTGCTGTGTTCTCATTACATCAACACAGTAAGTCAGGGCTCTGCTGTGTTCTCATTACATCAACACAGAAAGTCAGGGCTCTGCTGTGTTCTCATTTCATCAACACAGTAAGTCAGGGCTCTGCTTTGTTCTCATTACATCAATACAGTAAGTCAGGGCTCTGCTGTGTTCTCATTACATCAACACAGTAAGTCAGGGCTCTGCTGTGTTCTCAATTACATTAACATGGTAAGTCGGGGCTCTGCTGTGTTCTCAATTACATTAACATGGTAAGTCAGGGCTCTGCTGTGTTCTCATTACATTAACATTACTGTGTTCTCATTACATTAACATAGTAAGTCAGGGCTCTGCTGTGTTCTCATTACATTAACATGGTAAGTTGGGGCTCTGCTGTGCTCTCAATTACATTAACATGGTAAGTCAGGGCTCTGCTGTGCTCTCAATTACATTAACATGGTAAGTCAGGGCTCTGCTGTGCTCTCAATTACATTAACATGGTAAGTCGTGGCTATGCTGTGCTCTCAATTACATTAACATGGTAAGTCGGGCTCTGCTGTGTTCTCAATTACATTAACATGGTAAGTCGGGGCTCTGCTGTGTTCTCAATTACATTAACGTGGTAAGGCGGGGCTCTGCTGTGCTCTCATCATATTTTATAGTCCTGCTCTTATACAGAGTATTGGTACAGTGGTACCTCTACTTACGAACAGCTCCCAACTCGAACAATTATGTAAGTGTATTTTTGAAGGTGCTTCTGTAAGTGTATTTTTGGGGGTCTGAAATGGATTAATCTAATTTTCATTATTTCTTATGGGAAAAAATTCCTTCGGTATCGGCACTTGAATAGCCGTCTGGAACGAATTAAGCTCGTAACTCGAGGTACCACTATAACTTCATTGTTGACTCAGAACATTAATCCTTTATACAGTGGATCCCCGGTTTTTGTAATGCTCGAAACTCGAACAATTATGTAAGTGTATTTTTGTAAGTGCTTTTGTAAGTGTATATTTGGGGGTCTAAAAGGACTAGTCTAATTTACATAATTCCTTATGGGAACAAATTCGTTTGGTAACGGCACTTGAACAGCATTCTGGAACGAATAAATCATGAACACCGGGGTCCACTGTATTTAGGAAAATTATTACCATCATTTAGCTTCCACTCAGGAGTTATAACAATATTCATGTGTAGTCATATTAATATCAAGAAGCAACACAAGTTCTCAGATTTGTTTTCATTTCTGTGCATCACAAGAGCACAGTTATCTTGTATAAAATATTTAAAAAAAAGTCTTTTTTTCCTTTTTGAAATAATTTTTTTTTTTAAATTTTAGATATACATACAGTGGACCCCCGAGTATCGTAAGGCATATATTTCAGTAAAATTGTGTTTCGTAAGCTTTTTCGATTCTGTATCGTAAAACCCTCGTGTTTCGTAACGTATTAGACCTGTCCGCTTGCTCCCCGCCTGCGCAGGACGCAGGACGCCCGCCAGTGAAGCGTTGTTTACCATTGAGAGAACATTACCCAGCGCTCTCTTTCAAACATTCACAATACATTTGGTATCTTTTTGGTGGTTTAGTGATTGTCACTGTGAAATAAGTCACCATGGGTCCAAAGAAGCTTCCTAGTGGCACCCTGTGGTAAAGAAAGTGAGGAACACCATCGAAATGAAGAAAGAGATTATAGAAATTATGAGAGTGGCGTACGTTTGAGTGAGCTTGCCAGGATGTACAAGAAAACACCATCTACTATCAGCTCTATCCTGGCAAAGAGAAATGAGATCAAGGAAGCTAATGTTGCAAAAGGGGTTGATATGTTAACGAAAAATAGATCGAAAACAGTGGATGAGGTTGAGAAGTTATTGGGGGTGGATCATTGAAAACAGATAGCGGGTGATAGTATTTCCACGGCGATAATTTGTGAAAAGGCAAGGAAGTTGAACGCAGATCTTGTCAAGAAAATGCCTGGAACCAGTAGTGAGGTGAGTGATTTTAAAGCCAGCAAAGGCTGGTTTGAGAGGTTTAAGAAACATAGTGGCATACACAGTGTTGTGAGGCATGGTGAGGCAGCCAGCTCAGACAAACGTGCAGCTGAAAAGTTTATGAGTGAATTCCAGGGGTTCATAGAGGCTGAACAATTCCTCCCCAACAGTGTTTAATTGTGATGAAACAGGCCTGTTTTGGAAGAAAATGCCAAACAGGACCTTCATTACTCAGGAGGAAAAGGCACAGCCAGGACACAAGCCTATGAAAGACAGGCTAACTCATATGATGTGCCAATGCCAGTGGTGATTTGAAAGTGAAGCCTTTACTGGTGATATCACTCAGAAAATCCCAGACCCTTCAAGAAACACAGTGTTGACAAGAATAAATTGTGTGTGCATTGGAAGGCTAACACCAAGGCATGGGTCACTTCGGAGATTTTCAAGGAATGGGTGACTGGAGTGTTTGCCCTAGTGTGAAGAAATACCTCCTGGAAAGAAATTGGGACTCAAGTGCCTCCTGGTACTGGACAATGCTCCTGCTCATCCTCAGAACTTGCAAGAGTTGTTGCCTGACAACTTAAATTTCATCAGAGTGAAGTTCTTGCCTCCTAACACCACTCCTCTATCCAGCCCATGAACCAGCAGGTCATTGCAAACTTCAAGAAACTGTACACCAAAGCAGTGTTTCAGAAGTGCTTTAATGTGACCTCAGACACTGAATTGACCCTAAGAGAGTTCTAGAAAGATCACTTCAATATCGTGCATTGCATAGGCCTTATAGGTAAGGCTTGGGAGGGAGTGACTTCCAGGGCTTTGAACTCTGCTTGGAGACCACTGTGGCCGGATTGTGTTGAAAAGAGGGCTTTGAAGGATTTGAGGCTGACCCTGTGCCTGTTGAGGAAGATATTGTGGCATTGGGGAACAGCCTGGGGTTGGAGGTGAGTGGTGAGGATGTGGAAGAGTTGGTGGAGGAGCACAGGGTAGAGCTAACAACTGAAGAGCTGCAAGAGCTTCATCTGGAACAGCAACAGACCACAGCTGAGGTTATTGCTTCAAAGGAGGAGGGAGAGAGAGAGAGAGAAGGAGGTGCCTTCTTCAGTGCTTAAGGAGATGTGTACAACGTGGAATGAGTTGAAGACATTTGTTGAAAGACACCACCCTGAGCAAGCTGAAATGAGCCTTCTGTGCAACCACTTCAGTGAAAGAGCCATGTTGTACTTCAGGAAAGTGTTGAAGAGTTGCCAGAAACAGAGGACTGTGGACAGTTACTTCACCAGTCTAGTGACTCTCAAGCTGGTCCTAGTGGCATTAAAAGACCAAGAAGGGAAGTAACCCCAGAGAGGGACTTGTTACCTGAAGTCCTTTTGGAGGGGGATTCCCCTTCCAACCACTAACTCCCTGCCCCTGTCATCATCACTATCTTCCAGATGCCTGCAACTCTTCAATAAAGGTAAGTAAATTTTTTTTTTTTTTTTTTTTTTTATTTCTGGAATATCACTGTATTACATTATAAACTACTTTAGAGGACATTATAAAATCTACAATATCTGTAATGAAGTATTCCACGAAGAACATTACTTAATTTATAACATACAAACATTCACTGTGAAAAATAGGAAATTCCAGCATTTTGTGATTTCTCACAATATTACAGGTCCTTGATAATGTGAGAAATCACAGAAGCACTTGAATTTCACTATTTTTTCACAGTGGTTGTTATGTATATTGTGATGTCATCTGTTTACTGTAGACCTGTACTTAGCTCAGTGAGGACGTGTCTAGTGTACTCTCTGTGGACTGAACCAAGATGCCCTCCATTGAGCAACTTTACCAGCAGCTTAAGGAGGAATTGAGGGGAAGGCTAGAGATACGGCGATTGATGGAGGAAAACATGAGGATTCGTAGTAGTCCTCCTGTTGTGAATCCTCAGGTCAAGAAGGTAAACTGGGCAGTGACCGGACAGCATGGAACGAAGTTGAAGATCAAGAAGACGAATGGAGAGGTAGAAATGATGAAGAAGAAAGAGACTGTTGTGGAAATATCGAACGCATTCTCCGTGCTACCCAATGAATGTGAGTCGACTACTGGGAAGGTCACGACGAACGACACCAAGGAAGGTAAAAACATTGTTGTTGAGGAAAGCCAGGTTAGGTATATGGATAAGGTCTTCTGCTTGAAGGATAGGAGTAGGAGACAGAGAGTTTACTTTCCTGGGGCTGGGATGGAGGACACTGTTAGCCAGCTTGACAACATCATGCATGGTAAGGATAATGCAGTAGCATTATCACTTAAGGATAATGCAGTAGCATTATCACTTAAGGATAATGCAGTAGCATTATCCTTACAGTGTTTGTCCAGCCAACCATTAATACCAATTGCTCTGGACAACAATTAATTTCCAACACCCCTTCTTTGCAAAATGCCACATATAACAGGGTGCACACCCTTCTTCCTAATTATGTCTGTTGCTGTCCTGTACCTTCTAACTAAATCCTCACTTCTACGCTTGCCTACATCATTGTCTCCAGCACTGAGGCAAATAATAGGATTGATCCCATTCCATTCACTGACAACTGGGACCACTTCTACGGTAGAAATGACATGTATGACAGGGATGGGGTTCACTTATCCAGGGCAGGTGTGGGTTTTCTTGCTAGGATTAGTTAGAGGTATGGGTTTAGAAATGGAAAATAATAAGTATGGATATACAGTGGACCCTCGGTTTTTGTTCACCTCCAAACTCAAACAATTATGTAAGTGTATTTTTGTAAGAGCTTTTGTAAGTGTGTGCGGTTATAAGTGCAATAAGGTAAGTCTGGATAGGGCTCTTCGACAGTGCGACGTTTCTTAGAGGCATTGTCAGGTAAATCTGCTCAGATTACACAAAATCTAGGCCCACAAGCTGTCACCATTTGTGTTGTGGGGTTCTTTTCATAGATTTGGTAATATTAACAGACGATGAGCTTGGTTTTTGGTAGCGTTTAATGAGGCGTTGGATATATGGGAGCTGAGAGGCTATGCCTGTGTCCGTCTCGTATGCCTACTCCGGATGATACTGATCTACTGGGCCGCCCGGCACTGAGGCATTCAAAAGGCAGGCCTCTGATTGGCTAATGCCAGATCACATGGGCAGAGGTTGGAAATCACGTGAACAGCCGTGGTGCAGCCGTTAGAAATACTAACCGCACAAGTGTATATTTGGGGATCTGAAATGAATAATCTAATTTACATTTGTCCTTATGAGAACAAATTCGTTCAGTAACGGCACTCGAACAGCATTCTGGAAAGAATTTTCAATGAAAACCGAGGGTCCACTGTATTGACTTAGGCTTTGATACAGTAGAACATCATTTAGCACGAGATTATGTTGCACGTTACCGATATTGCACGATTTAAGATTTGCGACACATTATCATCTTACACGACATAAAGATGATATTACACGGTTCGCAGGAGGGAAAATTTTGAGCGCATGGTTATTTACTGCCTAAGAATCCTCATGCTTTGAGGAAAAGGGAATTTGTTTTTCCTTCCTGCAAACTGTAAGTTTATTCAGATACACTGGGCCAGGAGCTGAGTCTTGACCCTGCAACCACAATTAGGTGAGTACAGTTACAAAATTATCATACATAGCAGCATATTTTAGAGAACCTAGGATAACCCAAGTCAGTCAATGGAAATACTGTCACTCTGACTTTTGGGTTATCCTAGGTTCTCTACACATATGCTGCTTTTGTATGATAATCTTCGTAACTGTATCTGTGTATACCTGAATAAACTTACTTACAGTTTGTGGGAAGGAAAAACAAATAACCATTCTCACAAGCAGTCTTGTTACTACTACTGTTGTGGTTCAGCAGACACACCCGCCTTACCCAGCCACCACGGACCCCACATCCCAGCATTCAGTACGTATTTCATACGTGTCAAGAAGTCCTGGCTACAAGCCAGCTGTGTTTGTGAAGAATAAGAGTGAATTGTGTTTTGATCTTGAATTAACAAAGAAAAAGATATTAGATACGACATAACCCGTGGCTGTAATGAAGTGTTACTTTGTACACATAAAAAGATGTAAACATAAGTTTGTGTGACTGACTGACTTGAATGACTGACTGACTGACTTAATGACTGACTGAATGACTGACTAACTTGACTGACTGAATGACTTGACTGACTGACTGAATGACTTGACTGACTGACTGAATGACTTGACTGAATGACTTGACTGACTGAATGACTTGACTGACTGAATGACTTGACTGACTGAATGACGACTGACTGACTGACTGAATGACTTGACTGACTATGAATGACTTGACTGACTGACGAATGACTTGACTGAATGACTTGACTGACTGAATGACTTGACTGACTGACTGACTGAATGACTTGACTGACTGAATGACTTGACTGACTGACTGACTGAATGATTTGACTGACTGACTGACTGAATGACTTGACTGACTGACTGAATGACTTGACTGACTGACTGCTGAATGACTTGACAGACTGACTGAATGACTTGACTGACCACTGAATGACTTGACTGACTGACTGAATGACTTGACTGACTTACTGAATGACTTGACTGACTTACTGAATGACTTGACTGACTTACTGAATGACTTGACTGACTTACTGAATGACTTGACTGACTTACTGATTGACTTGACTGACTTACTGAATGACTTGACTGACTTACTGAATGACTTGACTGACTTACTGAATGGCTTGACTGACTTACTGAATGGCTTGACTGACTTACGGGAATGGCTTGACTGACTTACTGAATGGCTTGACTGACTTACTGAATGGCTTGACTGACTTACTGAATGGCTTGACTGACTTACTGAATGGCTGGACTGACTTACTGAATGGCTTGACTGACTTACTGAATGGCTTGACTGACGGGACTTGACTGACTGACTGACTGACTGACTTAAAGTTAGACACTCAGTTCAACCATCGAACTTCAGTTCAAGAACTACTATCCACCTCAGCCCAGTAGGGCCACAGCATAACTCTCCACTCTTCACAATCATCCACAAACACCAGCACCCACAATTTAAGGTAAATACTATTATTTATATTACATTTGTAGTCTTAAGCAGTAAAACAACATAATACATCACGATAATGAACTACAATTACATATTCACTTTTATTTTTGTAAGATCTGTTGGTCTAAAAAAACTTGTTTGGCTTTTTGAGGACTCCAGGAACGTAACCCTATTTTTCCCATTAGTTCTTTAATTATTTAACACGAAATTATTCTTTTTGGCTTCATAAGAAAAATGATTTTTGGGAGAGGGCCTCTCGACCCTCAAAGGGTTAATAAAGTACTGAGGGGTTGAACCTGGTAAGAACCAGAAATAATGGATTTTTCAAACAGAGTTGTGGATGTGTGGAACGGTCATCTGAGTGGGGTGATCGAGGCTAGGACTTTGGGTAGCTTTAAAAAGAGATTGGACAAATATACGAGTGGGAGGGGCTGGGTATGATTGGTGTCGTGGATTCAGGAGTAAATTCTGGGTAGTTTAGGGTAGGGGTGGTGTTGTTAAGGACCTGCCTTGTATGGGCCAGTAGGCCTTCTGCAGTGTTCCTCCATTCTTATGTTATGTTCTCTTATTGCATTAATTTATAATGTGTGAGAACATTTATAGGGTTCCATTACCTCAGCAATAGCAACTTTACAAATGGGGATATAGTCATTATTTATATTTATTTAAGTAACTAAAGTGTGATGCTTAGATAAGAAATGTGGTGGGAGAACTTTACTATTAGGAAATAATTCACAAAAATAACAAAAAATCCAACACAGTGTTGTATAGGCACTTGGTAACAGACAATTCATTTGGACTGTTTAACCCTTTGACTGTTTCGGTCGTACGTACTATACAGTGGTACCCCAACTTTTTGGAAATTTAACTGGCAATTATGGGAATTTTTGTAAGTGCTTTTATTTTGGAATTGGGGGCTGAAACAGAAATCTAATTTACATTTTTTTATGGAACAAATTTGTTTATATCGGCCTCAAACAGCCTTCTGTAACAAATTAAGCTGTAATCAGTACCCACTGTACAGTGGACCCCCGGTTTTCGTTGAAAATTATTTCCAGAATGCTGTTTGAGTGCCGTTCCAAACGAATTTGTTCCCATAGACAAATGTAAATTAGATTAGTCATTTCAGACCCCCAAAATACACTTACAAAAGCACTTTTAAAATACCTTTCATAATTGTCGAGTTTTGGGGTGCACGATAACTGAGGGGCAATGAATATATGTCTTACTAGCCAATGTTTCTGACGTATTAATACGCATAAATTCTAGCGGCCTCAAATCAAGCAGGGAAAGCTTTGGTGGGCCCACATGTGAGAGAATGGGTCTGTGTGGTCAGTGTGCGCAGTATAAAAAATTGGGCAGCCAGTGGTGCATTGTGGGAATGCCATTTCAGTAGTCCTTGTTCAGCATGTCGAGGTAGGAATTATCTGACTCTTGGCGCATCTGGAACTCTTCTTCCTCAGTGATAGCTCCAACACAGATGGAAGTGTCTCTGAAGATGAATTTCGGTTTTGAGGAGTTTGTGCCCGAAAGCAATGCCCGGGAAACCAGAAGGAAGGAAGAAAGAAAGAAAAAAAGAAAAAAAGGAAGGAAGGAAAGGAAGGAAGGAAGGAAGGAAGAAGAAGAAGGAAGGAAAAAAGGGAAAGGGAAATTTAAAGAATGGAAGAAAGAAAGGAAGGAAGGAAGAGATGAGAGGAAGGAAGGAAAAAGAAGTAAAAAAGGGGAAGGGAATGGAAAAAAGGAAGGCAGGAAGGAAGAGATAAAAGGGAAGGAAGGAAATAAGTGGGAAAAGGAAGGAAGGAATGAAGGAAGAAAGGAAGCTAGGAAGGTAGGTGGGAAAGGAAGGAAGGTTGTGGGGAGAAGACAGCCCCCCCCATTTGTGTTGACAGGGACAGGCAGTGAGGGTGGGGTATGGTATAATATGTCATTTTGACAGTCCCCTTAACCCTGCCTCCTTTTAGATGCCCCCCCACACACACACAAATAAGTGGGAGGAGGGCAAAAAAAGATCAAAGAGGCATCACTAGACATAATAGCTCCACAAAACCAAACTCACAGGTATGATAACAGATGCCATTTTCCAATGGGATCCCGATCCTGAGGAAAGACAAGGGAAAAAGGGGGGGGAGGGGGCTTGATCAAAAAAAAAGGGGTTTTGACGGGCGGAGAGGGGAGAAGAAGGCGGGGGTTACTTAGAGGGGTGCTAAATCTGGGGGTCCCCGGGGGGTAATTGCAGTGATGTATAACCCCCCCAGAACAGCAGGCGGGGAAAGTATGATGGGGTAACAGGCGTGATTGACACACTGGCAAAATGGCCCGGGGCTCGGCGGCAGGGGGGCTACTGATCTTTTTTAAGGAAAAGATTGGGAGAACTTGAGCCCATGGGGGGCCAAGAAACGGGAGGGCTAAAATGATGGAGGTGGGCAAAATCTCATTTCCAACACGTAGGGACACTACCAAAAAGAGGAAGGCTTGCGAGACTGGACCCAGTATTCACCCTGAGTATGCAGAATTTAGGACATCACACATGAAAGCCACCTTGGGGCCAGTGATCACATGGTTCTAAGTTTTAAATAGTAGAGTTACAAGGGGAAGGGGAAGCAGGAAGGGCTGCACGAATGAAGCCAAACTACAAGAAAGGTGAATATGGGGGGGCATGAAAAATTTCCCAGGGAATTCAGTGGGACAGAGAGGTGGCGGGGAAGTCAGTAAACGGATGAGGGAATATGTGAAAAACAATTTGCAAGGAAGCTGGGGAGAGGTTTATCCCGGGGTAACAGGAGAAGCAAAAAAAAACAGGATGACCCCGGGTTCCCCCAAAAGGGGCGGGGAACCCAAAACCAAGTGAAAAAGGAAGGGAAAAGAGTCAAAAGGGGCCCAAAGAACCCCGGAGAATAAGGGGGGAGCAGTGAAAACCCCAAAATGAATATGCAAAAAGATCAAAAGGGGGCTAAAAGGTAGAGAATGACATGGCAGTGAAAGCCAAATCTGACCCAAAGCTGCTGTACAGCCACATCGGGAGGAGAACAACAATCAAGGACCGGGTGATCAGGCTGAGGAAGGTAGGGGGGGGGAGGCCCCCAAAAATGACCGTAAAAAGGTGTGTGGGGGAGCTCAACATGAGATTCAAAGAGGTGTTCACAGAGGAGATAAAAGGGGCCTCCCAGAAAGGAGGAGGGTGGGGTACACCATCAGGGGGACACAATACACAAACTGGGGGAGGAAGTGAAGAGGCTACTAAGCGAGCTAGATACCTCAAAGGCGATGGGGCCGGATGACATCTCTCCATGGGTCCGGGAGAGAGGAGCAGAGGGCTATGTGTACCCCAACCAATGATCTTCAACACATCTATCGAAACAGGGCAACTACCTGAGGTATGGAAGACAGAAAATTTAAATTCCCAATTTTTAAAAAAGGGGGGCGGGAACGTAGCACTAAACTACAGACCATTTACTGACATGTATAGCATGAAACATGGAGAAGATATCAGGAGAAGGGGTGGTGGCACCTAGAAAGGAACCCAGCTTATCAACGGCCCCGGAACACGGTTTTAGGGGGGAAATCCCGTGTCACAAACCCCTGGGGTTCACGACAGGGTGACAGCAATAAGACAAGAGGGGAGAGAGGGATGGGTAGGTTTCATATTTTTGGGCTGTAAGAAGGCATTTGACACAGTTCCCACAAGAAAATTAGTGCAAAAGTTGGGGGACCAGGCCCGGGGGAACAGGGAAGGCACTACAATAGATCAGGGAATACCTGTCAAAGGGAAAACAGCAGGGGAGTCATGGTCGTGGTGAGGGTCAGAGTGGGCGCCCCGGGGACGGGGCGGGGTTCCACAGGGGTCAGTCCTGGGACCAGTGCTGTTTTTGGATTTTTGGGAAAGACATGACGGAAGGGGAAAAGACTCCAAGTGTCCCTGTTTGCAGATGCTGTGAAGTTGGAGGAAGAATTCAGTTGGACGAGGACCAGGCAGAACTACAAAGGGATCTGGACAGGCTGCAAACCTGGTCGGGTTGGCCCTGGAGTTCAACCCCACCAAGTGCAAAGTCATGAAGGTTTTGGGGGAAAGGGGAAGAAGACCGCAGACGGAGTACAGCCTAGGGGGCCAGAGACTCAAACCTCAATCAAGGAAAAAAACCGGGGGGAGTATAACACCAGGTACATCTCCCGAGGCGCACATCAACCAAATAACTGCTGGCATATGGGCGCCTAGCAAACCTAAAAAACAGCATTCCAAAATATTAATAAAGAATCGTTCAGGACCCTGTACACTGTGCGAGGGCCCCCACGGGGTATGCAGCACCAGTTTTGGAAACCCCCCTGGGCCAAACACGGAAGAAGCCGAGAAAGTGCAAAAGGGTTTTCAACAAGACTAGTCCCGGAGCTGGGGATGGGCCTACGAGGAGAGGTTAAGGGGAAAACGACCCCGACACACTGGAGGGAGGAGAAAATGGGGGACATGATAACAACATATAAGATACTGAGGTACTTGTTATTGTCAAACCAATCAAAATCATCACTATTTCAATATATCTTCCTTTCAAAATAAGAACAAGAAAACGAAAACAACAATAAATCCCAAATACAAAATAGATTGCAAAGTCGCTTTTTTAAAAACCAAAAAACACGGTCAGAGTTTTTTTCCTCATTATGCACTGTGTGGGGCGGGAATTTTTTTATACTGCGCACACTGACTGCACAGACCCATTCTATCACATCTAGGCCTAACAGCCTGTTTCTGCTTGATTTGAGGGTTTTTAGAATTTAGGCGTACTAGACGTCCAATAACCCCAGT
>WNWK01020728.1:0-35287 GCA_009830355.1 Cherax destructor | reverse complement strand
CCCCTGCAATTCCCACCGTCATCTAGCACTCCATACCCTACTAATCGTCCATCTCCCTCTTACAACTCACTCTCCCTGCATCCTACAATAACCTGCAGCGCTGTATAACCCCTGTGGTTTAGCGCTTCTATTTGATTATAATAATAATAAATGTCACTGGGCTGTCAAGAGTTATCTGAGACTTGTCAACACACCATTCTTCAAGGAGTTTCATATACTCCAGGCACACAGGCAGACAGAAAGACATAAGCAGAGCTAGACAGACACAGACAGATTCAGATACACAGATACAGACAGATAATAGATACAGACAGATAGATAGACAGACAGACACAGATAGATAGACAGATAGATAGATACAGAGTGAAAGAGCGAGGGTTCCCTGCACACATTCATTCATCAATGTCACTGCCTTATCAGTAGTTATCTGGCAATTGTCATAACACCATTCTTCAAGGAGTTTCATATATACTCCTGGATGTCTAAAACATTGCTTGGACCTATAAATACTTCGTATATATTTATAGACAATAGTAAATGACCAAGGTAGGCGAAAATGTTCACCTGTTGGTGTGATTGTGACTATTTGAGTACTATTTCAGTACATAATATTAGTGTTAGAACAAAGATTGGCTATGAAATCACAGGAACTATTGTAAATTGTAATTATCAGAACATAAAAATTATATAAATTAAAATGAAAACTAGAAAAAAAAGTATATCGGCAATACTTCTGCAAGCGGCAGGACTTGATGTTGCCGTCAGGTGAGCATCCAGCACCAAATTGGCGGGCTTATATCTCGGTAAGTATTGGCCCTAAACTTTTTTTTTTAGCCTATCCTGTTTATAAAAATGCGCTCTTCATTTAAAAAAAAATGATTTTTTTTATTTTTTTCAAAATATTTGGTGCAGTGCGCAGGGGAACGTATATCTACGTGTAGACAGTTTAACCCTTTGGGGGTCGACAGGCCTTCTCAGGAAAGTGTTCCTGGGGTCGAATATTTTTTGGAAAAAAAAAAATTTCTTATTAAATGATAGAGAATCTTTTTCCGATCATAACGCCACCAAAATTATGAAATTTGATCGAAAACTAACGAAATTATGCTTTCGCAAAGTTATCGGTATCTATGACACTGACGCATCGGCGATTTCACCCACTTCGAGCCCTATTTTCGACAAATTCCAATGTGTCAGTCTCCTAAAATTATAGCTATTTTGCTAGAACTCCATTTCTTCTATCGAATGAGTAGAAGAAACTGCCTATTTACAAATTTCATCTACCCAAAATAGTGGTCAGAAAATGGCAATTGTCCAATTTCACACAAATTTCAAACGATGCCAATTTCAAAATAGGGTCCAGAGTAAACAAGGCAGACATTCTTCGCACTGAAATAACATGTTCTCTGTTCATTAGCCACGTCTCCAGGCCCCTGTTCCATTACTTTTGCTTTCCATTTTGAATTTTTATTCTCACAAAAATAGAAGATTTACTGTTATGTATACAACTGCATTATTGGAAAAATGGTATAAATAATATCAGAGCACTTGTGCATGAATATAAGACTCACCAGTTGATGTGTATTGGACGCATGGTGTGATTTGTTTACTCTTGAACATCGTCAAAAATCGAACATTTTCGCTACTTTGAGCTCAATTTCAAGGTACTTGTCATTGTCATACCAATCAAAATCATCTCTATTTCTGTAATATATCTTCCATTCTATCAAATTAGACCAAGAAAACGAGAATACATCAATAAATACCATACGAAAAGCGACTGCAAAGTCGCTGTTTTAATCAAAAAAACGATCAGTTTTTTTTTCTCTCATTATGCAGTGTGTACTGCAGGATTTTTTTTATACTGCGCACACTGACCACACAGACCCATTCTTTCATATGTATGCCTACCAGACGTTTTCTGTTTAAATTGAGGCCGCTAGAATTTGGGCGTACTAGTACGGCACCAACCCTGCTCGTAAAATGTACTAGTACGGCACCGACCCCGAAAGGGTTAAGGGTTAAACCAAAAAGTTTTTTTTTTATGCACTGCGTGCTGCAGGATTTTTTTTTTATACTGCTCACACTGACCATGCATACCCATTCTTTCATATGTAGGCCCACCAGCTTTCTTCTACCAGATTTGAAGGCGCTAGAATTTTGGCATATAAGTATGGGACCGACCCTAAAAGGGTTAATGCTGTATCTAAATTGTTCCTGATCAGCCAATGTCTGAAAAAGGAAATTTTGTATAACTGATGTATACTCGGTTCTTACTGACTTTTAGAATTTTCTGTGCTTTAGATACCTGTATGCTTGCAGTGTTCTGAGAAAGATCTCGTGCATCAGTATAGAAAGAATTATTCATAGAAATCTGTGTGTGCAAGAACAGTACATTTTTAAATATGCAGGCCTTGATGTTGGTGGAGAACTCTTTACATAAGGAACTGGAGGTACCATCTTTGTCCTTGGATCAAACTTATCTCCCATTCCCCAGGCACTGAAATAACCCATATATAATGCAAGAAGGATGAGAATAGCATGATTAATACTGTATTAGTCTTAAACTTTATTGTTTACATAAGAAACACAGATGGAGCCAGTCCAGGGGCAGCTAAACAATGCTGTATATAGTCTTTAAACACGCTTAGTTAAACAAGAATATCAACAACCTGGGTAATGTTCTGGGTGCTCCTCCTGCCTGGCAGGAGGGGGAGAGTGGGCATAAGTGGTAGGGACAGCCTGGGCAGTAGTAGCAGGCTTGGAGGGCATACTGGTATGTTTACTTTGTATATTGTAATTGAACCCCTGAATGTATGTCTTGTCAACTAAGATGTCCATTATCTGCCTCTCCTTTCTTTAGAGAAATGTCAGCTTGATTATGTGGGCACTGCACACACACACCTGACATTGTAGGGTGTAAAAAAAATGTTCCATCTTAAAATAATTTGATAAAATGCTGAAAACTACCCTAGTCATTTATGCTTATAGAAAAATCTAAATACTGTACATTCTAAAATCACAGTATAGCATGAAAATATCCATTGGCATATAAGTAAAATAAATATGACATAAATTAACAGTCACTTCATCTAGGAAATACAGATAATAAAAAACAGGTTGGTTACTCCTACAAATATATACAGTTAATTAGATTCACAAAGTATGGACAGACTCAAACTTGGTGAGGAACAGACTAGACCTTTGAGGATATAGCACTGTTTGGCATTACCATAAGTTTATATAGAGGGGGGGGGAAAGGTGTGCCTTGATCCAAGGGATAGAAGCTACCTTTCTCTTGGATTACTTCCCATTCCCCAGGCACTGTATGAGCCTTATGGATATAGTGCTTCCTCATGAATATAATATACAGAATGCTTGTTGCTGGTACTATCACCAAGGTTTTAATTATATTGCTGCTTTACATCAGCAAGTAGGGTAACAGAGAGAGAGAGAGAGCCTTTATTAAGGCAGTATGTTGTTTCAGGAGAGCTTGATAGAGCTCTTCCTTATTGAAATATCCTGAAGGCCCACTCTGCTGTCTTGTTACCTACAATTGTTGGCACTGCCTTCCAGTCATTGGCTAGTAGCACTAAGGCATCACTAAACATTGTTACAGTAAAGTATTTGGAATTTTTACAAGTTGCATTATTTACAGCTTACACTTTTACCATCTGTAACAGCTTGTCCACGCTATCTAATAATACTGCTCACAATTAACCACAGTTATATATATCAAAGACATCATAGTCTGAAATTTACAATACAGTGGACCCTCGGTTAAAGAATACCCCGGAAATCGTGCAATTATGTAAGTATAATTTTGTAAGTTCTTGTGGAAGTGTATTTTTGGGGGTCTGAAATAGACTAACCTACGTGAAATTTTTCCTTAAGGGAGTAAATTCGTTCGGTAATGGCACATGAGCAGACTTCAGGAGTGAAGTTTTTACGAAACTCGGGGGTCCACTGTACATATGCTGACTACTCATTTAAAAATAGGATATTTATGAAATGTATTCCCTCGGGGATATAGCTTGATGTCAGTGAGGCACTCTTGAACCCATGAATTTTATCTATTCACCCATTTTGTTAGATCAAAACTGATTCCCACATTTCCCAAAGTGCTATGCAACTGGATTTGGCGCTCGCCTCCCATGAATGTAATAACATAGAAGGTGAAGCTTGATACCTGGGGTAATCAGGGTTTAGTAAGCATAGATTAATTTTATCTGTTATTGTTCTAATGCTTTGTACGTTAACTTATAGTTAAGCTCTTTCCTGTGATTAAAATGAAATGTTAACCTATAACTTTTTCCATAACCAATTACTTCATTCTCTTTGTAGTAATAATAATTAAAAGTCAGTAATTTTATATTTTGGGAAACTTAGTGTAATATTTGTCAATAGTATTCTGTTAATAATCAGTACAGTACATGAGGCATTAAGATTGTTTATGCATGTAAAATTTTTGAAAATACAGCCTCTCCTCACTTAACAACTGAGTTCCGTTCCTAAGAGTAGGTCGGTAAGTGAATTGGTCGTTAAAGTGAGGAGCATACTGTACTGGTAGTGGGTTTGTGTCAAGCATCTTTGATATTGTTTTAATGTCACCTTTGCACCATTTTTAACATTTCTGATATATTTTTAAATGTTTATACAGCAGTGTACTGTAGATTATAATAAACAGAATAGACGATATCAACTGTAATATACATTATTTAGGTATGCATACTGGTCAGAGAGCCTGTCCTAAGTCTGAGTCATCGGTAAACAAGTAGTATGTTGCTAAGTGAGGAGAGGCTGTACTGTAATAAACAGAATAGAGGTAATTGGCTCTAATGTACATTACTTAGGTTTGCATATTGGTCAGAAAGCTGGTCGTAACTCTGAGCAGTCGGTAAATGAGTACATCGCTAAGTGAGGAGAGGCTGTATCCAATTTTTCTCACTTTTTAACTTATTATAAATACTAATATTTTAATTGTTTCCTTAGAGGGGGTACCTTGATACTGGTGAAGGGCTCTTGCTCCCTTGGATCAAACCTGTTTACCTTCTATTCCTCAGTCTGTATGAACCCTACAGCCTTAAATACTTCCCCATAAATGTACAGTATACATATTATGTTGTATAATAATACTAGTGTTTAAGGCATTGTTTACAATAGTATAAGTTCATCCTTGCTTTTGACTAAGAACATAGTTTGATTATCAGTATTAAAATGTGAAAGATAAATAATGTTGCCCTGAACCACCTGTAAGATGAAAACAGCTTATAGTAAATACATATTAATTTTCATGTAGAATGTGTCAAAAGTGTACTCTTGAGTTCTGAATGTTGGGTTTGCATTGATGAAGTCTACGAAGGTTTCTAAATAACCCACAAATTATAAATCAATTTTTGGATATTGTCTTTCCCAGATCATTGTCAGGTCGAGAATGGTCTGGGAAAGATGAGTCGATGCTGGGTGAAGGGCTTTTGGTCTAAGAAATTGGAGTCACACCTTCCTTTGACACATGTTACCTAGGTCCTGTATAACCTTTGAGTTTACCACTTAATTATTAACACATTAATATCAAATCACACTGGCATTGAAGAATAATTTTCAACTTGTGGGTTATTTATGAATTGTTCCAGTTATGTTTTAGTGGGTTAGTTGTGAATTGTTTCAGCCATAGTTTAGTGGGTTAGTTACGAATTGTTTCATCCATAGTTTAGTGGATTAGTTGTGAATAGTTTCAGCCATAGTTTAGTGGATTAGTTGTGAATTGTTTCAGCCATAGTATAGTGGGCGAGTTGTGAATTGTTTCAGCCATAGTATAGTGGGTGAGTTGTGAATTGTTTCAACTATAGTTTAGTGAATTGTTTCTGCCATAGTATAGTGGATTAGTTGTGAATTGTTTCAGCCATAGTATAATGGGTGAGTTGTGAATTGTTTCTGCCATAGTATAGTGGATTAGTTGTGAATTGTTTCAGCCATAGTATAGTGGGTGAATTGTTTCATCCATAGTATAGTGGGTGAGTTGTGAATTGTTTCATCCATAGTATAGTGGGTGAGTTGTGAATTGTTTCAGCCATAGTATAGTGGGTGAATTGTGAATTGTTTCAGCTATAGTTTAGTGAGTTGTGAATTGTTTCAGCCATAGTATAGTGGGTGAGTTGTGAATTATTCCAGCCATAGTATTGTGACTTATTCCGAATAAAAATCACTTTTGAATTTCAGTAGTAAGATAAACATGTATGACTGTAGTGAGGCTTTTGTTTTTTAGATAAATTTAATTTTCATGTTGAATTTATTAATTTCTTAGTGCAGAATGAGCTTCATGGGTTTAGTTCTTTACACAAGTATAACAACAATAATAATAACTTTTCATGTTTGAATGTAGCAAATTTAAGGAAGATGAGTGCATAAGGGTTTGTTTATATACAGTGGTACCTTGACTTACGAGTGCTCTAACTTAAAGAGTTTTCCGAGTTATGAACCATTGCTCGGTCGATTTTTTGCTTTGAGTTGCAAGCCAAAATCCAAGTTACAAGCAAAAAAAAAAAAAAAAATATTTACTGAAAATGATATTTGGCAAGAACCCCGGCCTAAATGGCACAATGAAAGGTGGTTTTGGGACTTGGTACTTATAAATCAATGCTAGTGCGATGTTCTCACTGGAGGTAATCGTGTAATTATCTTTAGTTATTCTACAAAAAAAATAGTTGCTAAGTTTTTGACATTTGCAAAATATCTTGCCCTTTACTCCTACACAAATCCCAAAATATTTGGAGTACAGTGGAACCTCGACTTTCGAACGCTTCGTCAATCGAACAAATCGAGTTTCGAATGTTGTCCCGACTATCGAATGTGTTCCGTACTTCGAACGAGTGTGTACCAGACCTGTCCGCCCAGGCGCAGGCGTCGTGAGTCAGTCTAGCTTTGTTTATCCTCCGGTGAACATTAGCCTGCTTGCTCTTCCAAACATTTCACAATTAATTGTGTTTGGAGCTGGTTCATTGGTTGAGGCAGTGGTAGTAGAGGCAATGGTGGTGAGAGGCAGTGGTGATGGTAGAGGCTGTGGAAGAGGCAGTCTTAATATAGAGTGAGAGGTGAGTAAACAAGATTAAATGAATAAACGAGAGAGAATGAGAGTGTAGAAGGTTCGGGAGTTTTGTAAACAAACCAGTTGTTGCTGTTATCAGCTTGGACACGAATGAATTCTGTTCACTCTGTCAAGCCAACTGGAAGTGATCTAATGCAGTTAGCATTACAAACTCTGTTTTTTCTTATACTAACACGTCTGAAGGAGGAAAGAATGGGAAGATGTTTTCATAGCTGGACCAAGAATCCCCGCTACCACCGTCCTCCCCCGCCACCACATTCGTAATGACATTACACATTTTATTCATTCTAGAGTGTATATCAGGTTTTTGTTATTCATATTGTTTATTATTATTATGTCATATTAGATGAATTGTGATAGATAAATAAGCTGTTGAGTTGATAATAGCGTCATATTGAAGTACTATTTTGTCATGCCTCCTGACAGCAGGAACGAATTAATTGTATTTGCATTATTTCTTATGGGAAATATTGATTCGACTTTCGAAGGTTTCGAGTTGAGAACTAGCTCTTGGAACGGATTATGTTTGAAAGTCGGGGTTCCACTGTATTTCCAATATTCCACAAGCCAATTGTAGAACAATCATTTTTTTATGATTCCTGTCAATATTATTGTATTTACTTCAATAATAAATGGGCTTCATGAAATAAGTCAATAACTTACTTCTGAGATATTCATATATCTCAAAAACTCAGTTTTCTCTTACCCAGGACCAAAGAACACGTTATAGGAAGGAGCAGTAATGATTTTATATGCTCAGACTAGTCCTGGACACTCGCCATATTATGACTTATGTATGTTATTCTAGAGTATATATCATGTTTCTATGTTACTTAGTGTTTATTATGTCATATTAGATAAATTCTGATAGATAAATAAGCTGTAGAGTTGATATTAGCGTTATATTGAAGAATTTTCTCCTGCCCCTGGGGTGTTTTTTTTGGGGCTGGAATGGATTCATGGCATTTCAGTTAATTTCAATGAGGAAAATTGATTTGATATATGAGCAAATTGAGTTATGAGCTCGGTCACGGAACGAATTAACTCGTAAGTCAAGGTACCACTGTATAATTAAAGGACTTCCATAACCCTATTTTTTTTTAAATACTATTTTTTTTTTTTTGCATCAGTATTGTTTTTCACTGTGCACTCTGAACCATGAACCAGAGTTAGGCTTTTATTAAAAAAATAAATTCTCATGTACTGTATAGCCTATACAGGTTTTGGATATTTTATATGATGTACCTAATTTGGGTGTACCATGATTGTAGTTTATAGAGATATCAAAGTGAAAACTACTGCAAGTAGGGTTTAGCCCTTAGTAGTGATTATAATAATTGTAATACTACTGCAAGTAGGGTTTGGCTGTGCAAATATTTATTCATGTTATGGTGGATTTAAATAATGAATAATTGTGTTGCAGGGTGTATAGTATAGAGAGTACTGTATATGTGGTGGCATGTACTGATAAGACTCAAGGTAAACATTGTTTGCTTGCCCTATGAAAATTCATTCCTTCTAAATTAAAATATTGTACTATATATTTTTATTAAATATTTAATTGCCTATGGCATTCTGCAGGTTTGTTTAAACCACAAGCCTACCAGTTAGCTCTTCCCATCTATCCACAAGCCTGCCAATTCTCTCTTCCCATCTATCCACAAGCTTGCCAATTCTCTCTTCCCATCTATCCATAAGCCTACCAATTCTCTCTTCCTGCCTATCCACAAGCCTACTAATTCTGCAGTATTGTCTGCCCACTTTCTGGGTAAAATGTCTTGTATCACTGCCAGACATAAATTACTATATATGTATCAACA
Organism: Cherax destructor; assembly: GCA_009830355.1. NCBI lineage: Eukaryota > Metazoa > Arthropoda > Malacostraca > Decapoda > Parastacidae > Cherax > Cherax destructor. Next base: position 26,365 of record WNWK01020728.1, on the reverse strand, counting down.
CAGTTTTCCCAGACTCCACATAAGAAAGATACTTATGCTAGAAGTTCCCCTTGGTAATATTCCTCATCCTCATTGAGAAGCATTCCTTTTGCTAGAGATTTCTACATGAAGGTAGAGCATACTTTGGTTGTACCTCCCTCACTACAACCACCACCTATAGATTGCTGCCAACAGTACTGCAGATATATGAAACTTAGAGGTTATCAGTGGTTTAGCGCTTCTTTTGATTATAATAATAATAATACAGGTTATCAGATTCATAAATACGGATTCCTTAGAATTTTTAGTGTTTCCACTCCATTTGTATGTGGGTTTAGTTAAAAAAAAAAATTCAAAGCTCTCTTCCATTACTGAAATGTAACTAAAAAAAATTATTTTTACCAGTGAAATCCCAACTCAGTTGTTTACATAGCAGACGTAGTCAAAAATAAAAATATAAAGCTGTGTTATTTTGAAAAAGATTACGAGGGAAGTAGCTGGCCTCGTAAATTAATTTTATTGATTCCAGACGTGGCTGAACCTGTAGAATGCAGCTTCTCAGTTTTGAAATGAATTAAAATTTGCTCCAGAAATTCTCAAGGTAAAATTTTTTTTTTTTATCAATTGAAATATAATTGCACGTATTGCAAATTTTATAGAGCAAGTCATAATTTTACAGCCAAGTTACTGATCATTGAGTTTTAGGGGTTTAAGTATCCAGCAAGCTTGAAGTGATTCAGGGAAACTGGTTAGAGACTTAGAGTTCTAGAGGTGGGAGGATCAAAGCCTACACTCTGAAAGAAAGGTGGTGATGTTGCAGTCAGAGTGTAACCTTAATTTGTGATATCAGCACACTTCTGGCAAGACAGTGATTGAATGAATGATGTTAAAAGTGTTGTCTTTGGGTCACCCTGCCTTGGTGGGAGATGGCCTTTGAGGTAAAAAGACAATAAAGGGATATGTATGTATATTTATATAAAGCATCCTGAGTAGTAAGTAAGCATTTCCTGAGTATGCAAGGCAAGGCCTATGTTTTAAGAAAGAAGATGTGTACTATGTGTGTCCTGGGCACATACAGTACATATGTATTGTATGTGTCCTGGGCACAACAGATTATGGTAGTCGCTTCCTGTTTTAAGAAATACTTATGTACTGTATGTATTTCTTAGAACAGAAAATACATATGTATTGTATGTGTCCTGGGCACAACAGAGATTATGGTTGTCACTTCCTGCTGGCTGTTCCTGAGGAACAGCTGCAAGATACATGCAAGAGGTCCTTGACTTACGAACACCTGAATCATGATGATCCACACTTACAAATGCAGTCCAAAAGACTTGACAGAGAAAATATTTATGAATGGCAATTTGCTGTGACAAACTTGTGGCATAATTATCCTTTGTATTACCGTTTTGTTGAGAATAATAGGTCAGGGTTGCAAATAATGGGTTTTTAAGTTGGAACATCAGGAATGCAATTTGCTTGTAAGCTAGGGAATCCCCTGCATGGACCAGGAGTCCCTCAGGTCCACTTAACTGAGTGAAGCCAAGGCCTCCTTATAGGTGAAAGTCTTTTATGTTCAAGCAAAATATTCAGTTTTGCTTGTCATTTAAGACTAGTGCAATATAATATATATATATTAAAGAAGCAAATATAATCACATTTTATTCCAGGTATTATAAAATTGTAGTGGAAGTAAAGTTTTCCAGTTTTGAAAATAGTGTATTATAATTTGATTGTGTTAAGGAGTAATGCACAAAACCTCAACTTGCAGTAGAACTTCAGCAGAAAGTTTATTTAATACTGTACTTTAGTGGTTTTCAACCTGTGGGCTGCAGATCACTGAGAGGCTACAGAGTTATACCCAGGGGATTATGAAACCTCACAGTAAATATTGCTACTCCAGCCAGCGCTTGATTTTCTCATTGAACGGACCCTAAATTTATAACTTAGTATGTGGGAATCTGCAAAAAAAAAAAAAAAAAAAAAATTAAGGTTAAACATGGGGTCATTCTGCTAGAGAGATTGGGAACCAATGCTGTACTTTGATGAACATTAATGTGCATCTCAAGAAATCAGAACTGTGTACACTTGCACATGCATATAAACATGTACACATGCATACAAACATGCACACAAGCACATGTACACATGCATACAAACATGTACACATGCACACATGTACACATACACAAGCACATGTACACATGCACACAAGCACATGTACACATACACAAGCACATGTATACATGCACACAAGCACATGTATACATGCACACAAGCACATGTACACATGCATACAAGAACATGTACACATGCACACAAACACATGTGCATATGCACACATGCACACGCCCCGATGGCATGGTGGCTAGCGCTCTTGCTTCACGCACGGAGGGCCCGGGTTCAATTCCCGGCGGGGCCGAAACATTTCAAAGTGTTTCATTACACACACACATACAACAGGCCTAGTGTCTAATCGACATGTGCCTAGGACAAAATGGTAACTAACAGGCACATATACATGCACACATGGTCACAAACATGCATACACACAGGCACACATTTGCACACAATGTTAGCCACTACACTGTAGACTTTTTCAACACCAGCTACAAAACACAGTTACAAATACCTCCCTTCAGGGAATGTGCCATAATGTTAGTGAAGCACTTTTGATCCAAGGGATTTAAGGTATTCTCTTCCTTAGATATTCACTTGATTACCTCACACTCCCTTGGCAGTGTTCAGTGCCTCCATGAAAAACAATAATGATAATCCAAATAGATAATTATATTCAACCTTGGGAATTAGGTTTTTAATCTTACATCTAATGTAATGCAAACTTATTTTCTTTAAAGAATATCACCCCTCAATGGAGGTTTCTTGTTGCTGGTAAGGGGCTCTTGATCTTGGGAATTAGATGTATGCTCCAATTCCCTGAATTAAATCTGAATGCCTTCAATCACTGCCTCCTTCCCCACAGGTGCTGTATAATCCCTACGGGTTTAGCGCTCCCCCATGATGATAATGATACTTAAAGAATATCATGGGTGTTCAAAGCTATATTCTTTCATTTTAATGAAAATTTATTAATAAGGTTACATATCAGGAGTAAACAGTTGTTTAATGTCTTACAGATGATGCAAATAGCTTCCAAAAAGATAAAGAGTAGTATTGGATCTGATATTCTTCAGGAAATGATGTATTTTGAATAATTTTTAAGTGTTTCTCCTAAAGGAAAACTGGTAGTTTTACATTATGTTTGATATTTGTATAATGGTGGACATATATAAGTTATGTCCACCAATAGTACAGATGAACCCCCAAATTTGTAAGGATTATGTTTCAGGAGTTCTTACAACTCTAGAATATATGAATAGTAAAAAATTCTCTTAACATTGTTGAACAATGAAGTCCTGTGAATTTGGGGGTTGAGCTGTGTTTATAAAATTTTAAAAAAGTCATGCATGACTTAATAAGTTTTAGGTAGTTCCCATTACACTCGTCGTGACCTGTTGGATTCAGTATCTGTATAATGATGTTCTGCAAGTGAGCGGGGAGATGGAAGAAGAAACTGTGGAGGTGTAACGTGGAGGGTCCAAGGTGGAGTAGCTGTGGTGGGGAGACGACGATGACAACGTGGAACTCAGGGATGGAGAGAAGAGATGAGAAGTCCGAGTTGTGGGTGTGGTCATGGTGTCCTCTTCCACTAAAGTCCTATTGGACAACATTAAAAGGTTAGAGAAATTGACATTGATATAATTGCTTTTAGTTACCGAGTTAAATTGCTTTACTTAAAAGTTATTACTTTAGTTTAATTATAATGTAAATACAATCCAGTATTCAAATCTATATACTATAATAAATTATACTCTTAATGAATTTGCATACTGGTGACAATATTCATGATATTAGATTAGTGTGAAATATTACACTAAAATATTGCACAGTTATTTAGTTTAAAACTGCATTCGCTAGTCAGTAGTGATCCTGTGTGAAGCTCATACATATACATGCATGTAGTTTTAAATGTAAATCCTGTATCATTTCAGTGATATATGTTGGAGAGAAGTATGAATTGTTGTTTGTTCAGCAAAGCTTAATGGGTTCTGCTTGTATGAAAACTGTGACATACCATACCATTGTTTGTGTTAAACAATTAACGTTCTGCTGTGTGACATAACAAATAAAGCTAGTGTTATACAAGTAATATTGTACTTCACGACATGACAAACAAGGCTAGTGTTACACAAAGTATCATCGTACTCTGCAACATGACAGACAAGGCTAGTGTTACACAAAGTATCATCGTACTCTGCAACATGACAAACAAGGCTAGTGTTACACAAAGTAACATTGTACTCTTCAACGTGACAAATAAGGCTAGTGTTACACAAGTAACATTGTACTTTCTTTGCAGTCAAAACCAAACAATTTACTGGGTGAGATTTTGTATACCTTTAAAGAAGAATAAAATTATCAATATTATTGTTGGAAGTGGAACAATAACAGCTAGCTTATAATGTGTATAGAAAGAAATACAGATGATATTTTGGTTTGTCCTAGAGTAAGACAGACCTATAAGTCATCTTTACATTCCTATGCTCATTGTGGGTTACTTATGAATTGTATACCTTTAAGTACTGCAATTAAAACCTTGATAAAAGTTTAATTTCAGAGAATTTGTAGTGTTGAAATACTTCAGTATTACCAGTTAGATACAGCATTTCAGGTTCTCTACATACAGTAGGTTAATTTTGAATCAAAATCTATTAATTGATAACATCCAAATACAAACTAACATAATACTGTAATTAGATGTTTTTATTAATTGTATTTATGTTCTTAGTAAAGTTATTAATTCTCCAGGAACTGGAGAACTTGATTTACCAATGGTGGCCTTCAGTGGAGGGAAAGGGTGCTTGAATCCAGTGAAAGGATCTTGATCCAAGAATTTGAAGCTATCCTCTCGAATCAAACCTCATTGTCTCTCACTTCCCTGGTGCCATATAGCCCTTAAATATTTAGTACTTCCCCATGAATATAATTAAGAATAGAGACTTACTAAATTGATCACTAAGTGAGCATAGCTAGTCTGTGCCTTAAGAAATCCTAATATATTTTATAGATACGTAGTCCTAAAAACAAAAATATGGATATTTAGCTTTGTTGTGAGTCACAACAATTTTTTAACTAGAGCTGCTGCCCTGAGAACACGTTTTGTGAACCCTCGTGAAAACTGTGGCTAGTTAAGAAATCAGAGTAAGGCTAGAACAATTCTGCGAGCCTTTGAAAACTGTGACCAGTTAGAGTAAGTTGTGACTGGACAATAGTTTAGGACAGACCAAAACATCTGAAGATAATCCTCAATTTGTGGGTTATGAATTGCCCCATCTGCAGTATTGTGGGTTATATTCTTCATGTTTTCTGGAACTTTGTCAATAATGAATGATTACAGAGCACTTTGTGAGCTTTTACTATCCATTGATAGTAATGAATAGTTTTACAAACTTTGCCGCCTATAGTCAGCCAGTTTTTAAACTCCATCAGAGGGTGAACATCCTAAGAGAGAGAGAGAGAAGTGTATAATTGCATAGTTATTACAGCATTAGTGAAGACATCAAGTGCAGCTGAATCCCCAGTTTGCTAAAGTTATGTTCTTAGAGGTTTTATGAATATGGAAATTGCAAATAATACCAAAAAAAATTCTGTTTAATAATTTTCAGGTTTGAGTTCATTTTGTGTTTCAGAGACCATCTCTGAATCTCGCTCTAATCTGGTTAATATTGACTTTCACCAGAATGAATGCCCAGAAAGAAATGATTAGGTATAGGAAAGTCATTTAGCACATTTTAATGGAAATCCCATGATTATTCAATTTATTGGTCACATACTAAAAAAAAAAATGTGCATCACAAATTTTTTTTATCAATAATCAAAGTTATTCATGAGATGTCTTTCAGTAAAAATGTGTTATAATTGAGTATCACAAAAATCAGTTTGTAGTTTTTGGGGTTTAATTAAAAAAAATGTTTGTACTATGTAAATAAACATTAATATTATACTTAGAAGCCATTAATAACATTAAAGCCTTTTAACTACACTGAAATACAGTCTTCCTTAGTGTAACACCATGCAGAATACAGTGTGTAATTGCTCACTCTTGTATAAGGAATCTTCCTTTGTCTCCTCTGCCCAAGCTAAAGATGGTATAGACGTTAGCTATTATAGTTTTTATAAAAAAAAAACACAATGGGACAGGAATGGGATTTAAATACCTTGCTCAGTTATACTTTTTAACAATAGGACAGGAATGGGATATAAATACCTCAATCACTTGTACTTTTTTAACAATGAGACAGGAATGGGATATAAATACAGTGGACCCCTGGTGTTCATGATGCTCCAAACTCGAACAATTATGTAAGTGTATTTTTGTAAGTGCTTTTGTAAGTGTATATTTGGGGGTCTAAAAGGATTAGTCTAATTTACATTATTCCTTATGGGAACAAATTCGTTTGGTAACGGCACTTGAACATCATTCTGGAACGAATAAATCACAAACACCGGGGGTCCAATGTACCTCACTCAATTATTGGAGTTGCTTCCAGGAATTTTTACTATTACAATGATGACTAGCTATGATTCTCGACTTCAAGGAGGCAAAACCAAACATTTGATTCTTGTAAATGACACAGATTTACTGCACTAACTTTGTGTCCTTCATTTTGCCTTTGTGCTCACACTTAAGACTATCACCTTTTTCCCCTATACTATCTGCCTTACTCTTACCACACAGTGATGAATGACCTATAGATTTAGTGCTTTCCATGGATATACAATAATATAGTAATGATAATGGATGTTGCATTTTAGAGGGTTTGAATTGTGCTATCTGTATACCTCTGGAAAAATTAGCTATTGAATGAGTGATGGTGAATGTGTTTCCTTCTTTGGATTACTCAGCCTTGCTGGGTAAAGAAATTATACTGCATAAGAAGTAAAGTGATTATTTTTCTAAGTCAAAGATCATAATTGATAAAAAAAAAAAGTAACTGGTATAAATATTGATCACTGAAATTTTATTGCTACATTTCTGGAATTGGGAAAAATTATACGTACTGAAATGTATAATTAAATGGCATTAAAAACTAGTAATTGATACAAGATGTTCCATAAGAGTTTTTTTTTTTTTTTTTTTTGGCTGTAGATATATTGGCAAATGTAATACTACATGCCTTGATGCTGGTGAAGGTTTCTTGATTCAAGGAATTTGAGTCACCCTACCCTTGGATTAAACTTGATTACCTCCTGTTTCCCAGGTGCTGTATGACTCCTACATGTATGGTATATAATATTGACAAGATGAAGAATTAGACATGTGCAAAATCTGGGTGTTTATTTGTAGACATTTCACCATCCAGTGGCTTAAACAATATGATACATGGACTTAGTGTAAAGAAAGTAGAACTACATATATACAAAAAAAAAATGAGGTAATGAGTCCCTCAAGACAGGTGCTCTTCACCAACTTCAAGGCTGAGGGACTGATTACTCATCTTTCATATATAGTCCTTGTACGTATTGTATTGATAAAGCCACTGGATGGCGAAACGTCTACAAATAAAGGTACCCAGAAGTTGCACACGTGTCTAATTCTTTATGTTGTATGACTCCTTTAGGTTTCATTGACCATAAATATAATAATAATGCTACTCTTTATTAAAGTGAAAAATTATATTAAAATATATAATTAAAGGATCTACAAGAAGTAATAATTTTTACAAAGAGCTCCTAAAAATTATGCTTTTGTATAATATAAATACAATGGCAATTGTATTACATGTATGGTAAGAATAAAGTTATAATGTTTACTTGAGAGTCGGGAAGAGATTGATAACCGAAATGTATTGTAGAATTAAAGGAGACTGACCTGAGATAATGCATGCAAGTGCAACATTAAATACTTGAGGCCAGGATAATACAAAAGCAAAAAATGTTATAGATTACAATTAGTTTAGTGCAAACTTATTAAAGCAAGCACATACAAAGAGGAGTTGAGGGAAAATCAGACTAATTGACAGAACTTGTAAGTATAACACCTTTGGATGTCTTGTTTTTATTTAGCTCCCTTGTTCAAATACAGAGGGGGAGGAGGAGGGAACTAAAAAATAAAGAAAAATAAGTAGGGGAAATTAAGTTAAAATAAAAAAAATTGGAGGCTTTAAAAAATTAGCAGAGTAGTGGTTGGTTGGGTGACCAAAGGTAACTGGTCTACTACGTCAAGAAAGATAGGATGATTATTGACAGCAAGTAAAACGTTGATGAACTAATGAAAATGATCGGTGAATGTTATAAAGCTTCCAAAGCATAAAGGGATAAAAGTTAAAATGCATAGCACATATATAGACTACTACTCACCACTGCACAATGGACGGGGCTATCTCGCAGGAAAACCACCATTTACAGATCATCTGTGGGAGTATCTACTGCTCATAGAAAGACCTTAAAGGTCATTTGTAAGTGCACTATTTCACTGTTACTTCTACTTATTGATAGTGATGACTACTGCAGATGGTAGTTGCACTAGAGTACTGCTAGTAATGCTGCTACTGGTGATGACTGTGAGTGATATACTGCTGCCAGGCCTGCTGAAAGGTTCTGCCATGGCAGCACCACATGAAAGTCTCAAGGCACCCACCTTGCTGCTGAAAAGCGGCGCGTGGGGTCTTGCAGCTGTCGCCGGTACTCACTACCAGGTCGAGCTCGAGCATCTGCTGGTGGAAGGTCCATTGTATTTGTGCGCCGGTATACAGGTCTTATGGCCAGTCCTGGGTTATTGCCTGATTGTACAAATCCAGGTAGTGATTCTCCCAGATTGCCAGTAGTATTGGTGCGACGATAAGCTCGCTTTTCACTCACGTCTCCGGTGTTAGATCCCCTAGATAAACCCCCTCGGTTCCAGCCAGACAGTCCGCTGGTGCCAGATATACGAGTAAGATGAGTAAGGCGTCGTGACAGTTCTTCTCGAGCAAGGTTGCGGGTGTCATCGCGGGAGGGAGTTGAGCAATTTGTATGATCAGGGCTTCTAAGGCGACTGACTGACGGTTCACGAGATCTACTACTTCCCCTCTCTGTAACGCCATCTACTGTTGCCACGACAGCTGCTGCTTCTCCAGCCAGTGCACCAGCAGCTGCTGCAGCAGCCACAGCATCATGTACCTGCTCATTACCCAAGTCACTAACATTTGTTGGGCTAGATGGGTGCATTTTGAAATTACTAGGGGGAACAGATTTCATATGACTTTTAGATGAAAACTCATTTGAGTTCATAGAAGGTGCTCGATGAGTATAAGAAAGATCCTCAGGTGGAATAGATTTCATGCGATGGCGTATTGAATAATCCTCTAGAGGCACTGAAGGTGCACGTTGGGTGTAGAAACGATCTTCTGGGGGCAGTGATGGCAATCGGCGAATAATTTGCACATCATCTGGCTGGATAGATGTGAAGCGTCGTACACTAGACAGCTCATCGGGTTGTAGAGATGTTCCACGTCGACCACCTAACAGCAAGATACTTGGATCCTCCGGGGGTAGCGATTTTCGAGAATGTCTTCGTGAGCTTTCCCAAGAAAGAGGAGAAGTAACGGAAGCTCTTGGAGAGGTAACTGGCGAGCTGTATCGAAAGGGACTGAGTGACTCTCGTACTGCACGCTCTGTGTCTTCTTTCATGAGACGAGCCTTTGCTGCTGCCAATTGTTGATCCATGTCTTCCTTTGTATTTGCTCGACGTAGTTTTGGTTTCTTTTTTTCTTGAAATTTGGAATAATAACTTTTGCGTGTAATTCTATCCATGACACTTTCATCTTCGTTTTCACTGTGTCCTCGCATGTCTTCATTTCCTATTATGGGAGAGACTACTGGTTTTGCTGAGGTTTGACATCCATCTTCTGAATGATTAGTATCCTCATTGCCATCCAGTCTCTTAATCTGAGCATATTTGACTCCATCCGTCTCATTACTGGGAATGTGATTTGTATCTATTGTCTTATTTTCTACTATCTGTGTTGAAGGTTTAGGGGTGTGATTATCCATATTTGCAGCAGCCAAATCAAGGTTGGTAGGACGAGCATTTCTGCGACTTGCCAGTGCTGGTGACAGTCCATAGGTAGTAATTGAAGCTGTAGATGAAACTGTGGGAATAACTCTTGAACTCCCACTTGGTCTTGCCCCGACCCCAGAATCCTGGACACCCATATTTCCAATACGTGAAGTAATGTCACTTTCGAGCTGAGACAGATGGTCACAGATGCTCTTTGTAACAGATTCAAGAGTATAACCGGGTTGCAAATTAGCTGCACATCCCTGTGGGACAACACTGTGAGCACGCTCTGTGAGTGGGGATCCTGTACTTGTTTCACCTCCCTCTTCCACACGGCTCAGATTCTCTTGACTCTTAGAAAATTTTTTACCCTTCACACGAGGGGGTTTCTTAGGCTGCTCTTCCTCAGCATTAGTTGTAGGTATTGAAGGTTGAGACATTGTATGCAGAGATGTTCGGGAATCTTCCTTCGTATCTTTACGCCCCAAAAATTTGTTTAGTGCATCTGTCAGTTTCTTTGAAGGTTTTCTTTCAGGTCGATCTGAGTCGTCTAATGCCCCTTCTCCATCGCACACACTGGATTTAGATGAGCTCTTTTCTGCCTTGTGTTTTAAAAACCGTGATGGTCTTTTCAGTCTAAATTTGTCATCTTTTTCACTTGCATCGTCAGCCTCAGACCGTTTATCTGCTGCTAATCGACTGTTATCGGAAACATTGGAGCCAGATCGATTAAAACGAGACGCTATCAACTTATACATGGATTTAGGTTTTTCTGGATCACAAGAGAGAATCTTTTTAACTTTAGCTTTCTCCTTTTCATTGTCTTTTTCTATACCTTGTTCTTTATCTTTTTCACTTTCCTTTTGATTTTCTTGTGTTTTTTCTGTTGTATTTGCCTTTGTTCTGCCTTTGTCTCCATGGCTGCTTAATTCAGTATTCTTTCCTTTATCATGTATTATAGGCTCTTCACTCTTGCCACTTTTTCTCTCTCTTCCTACACTTGGTGTTGTTGGACTTACGTTGGCCGCTAATGGAGTATGATTTGCAGCTCGTTCGGTTGTTGGTGATTTTGCATGCTCAAATTTTTTCTCAATATTTGTTCTTGCTTTTTCAAATGGTGATTTTACATAGTCTGGAGCAGGTGGAGATTTCAATCTCACAGGTGGAGGCTCTTTCTTAAGTGTGTCTATGGGTAATTCACGAGATTTAGTGCGTCGGTAAGCTTCAAAGGGCGATATCCGTTTCAGTGTACTGGAATTTAGTTGGCTAAGTTTCTCCCCAGCAGCTTCAATAGCTGGTGTTAATTCTTTGGATTTGCTTTTTTGGTATGTCTTTGGTTTCAGTAGTTCATTTGAGCCTTTTGTGCTTGTACTAGTGGTGCTGTTTCCACCATAGCTGCTGCGAGTGCTGATACTGCTTCGACTGTTACTTTTTATGGGGATGCCACTGTTTGATCGACTTGTTACAATGCTGTTATTATTTTGCCCACTGTTTGGGCTGCTGTTGATCAACTTAAATGTAGTGCTTGCCTTTGAGTCAATAATGTTTGATGCTAAGTTGGGATTTTTCAGTATCGTTTCTTGAGTGGTAATATTTTCATTATTGTTTTCATTATTATTTAAACTGTTTTTGCTAGTGTTAGAATTAACACTTTGGTTTTCAAAATTTTTGTTTGCAATACCCTTATTAACATTTATTTCATTATCTGATGGTTTTGTGTTGGGCACCTTTGTATTTGTTTTAATATCTGATAATTGATTGGGACTGAAGCTAGTACGAGCAAGTGTAGTTTTATTTTGTGTCGATTCAAGTTGTGCTATATTGTCAGTGGTTTGACATGGGTCATCAGATTTGCCTTCTTGGTATTCACATACATCACCTCTGCCACGAGACCGTCTGTAGGCATCCAAGGCAGAGTTTTCAACATTTTTAACAATAGTATTGCCAGACTTTAACCAGTCTTCTTTAGAGGCCAAAGCTCTGTGAATGCTACCACCATCTGCAACACCATCACTGCCAGAGGGACTAATAGCTCCCTCTCTACAGATATCCAGAATAGTGTTATAACCAACATGGTCACTGTGTGATGGGAGGATAGAATGCGCACGGTTCTTGCGCTCGGCAGCACAAATGTCAATATGGAGCTGTGGAATATTGCTTGTGGATGCACTGCTTGAGGGTGTGACATTTGCTACATTAGTTGTGGTAGTGCAGCCTGTTGATGTATCATCATTTCTGCTGGTCATTGTTGCATTGTTTGAGGCTTCAGCATTTGTTGACTGGTTGTCTACTAAATCCATGTGTTTTCCTGTAATTGATTGTTCATTGTTTGTTTTCAGATTTTTGTTCAAGACTGAGAGTGTTCTCTGGTGTCCAGAAGTAATGCCTGAATTTGCTAGCGAGGATGAGGCTTGAACTGGTATGCAAGAGAGATGTAGTGCTGGGTTAGAGGAGTATATTGGCTTACTGGGTGAGTACATTGTGTTTGGGGAGTAAATGTGTGTTGAAGTTTTTGATGTGCCAGGATAAGGGGTATGTGAATCGTGAGGTGATGAAAATTTATCACACTGAGCATTGTTGCCTCTCATTTGTTGTTCAGATGGTACAGACACCTCAGGAGTTTGATCATCTCCAGCTTCAAGCTCTCTAACAAGCTGTTTTAGTTGCTCTTGTACAGTTTGCTTAAGAGCTTCTGTGTCTTCAGGTGACTGCTGTGTGTGGCCGCCGAGGGAGTGTTGTGGTGTGCCTAGGTCTCTTTGCACACCCATATGAGCAGCAGTACTTGGAGGTACTGGTCTCTGTAACTGCTGCTCATAGTGCCCACCATCCCTCCCAATATATTCCCCCGGCGGGCCACCCACAGTAGAGTGGGGGCGGCGATGCGGGTTACGCAGTGTTCCATACATTGCTGCTATCCGATCTGCTGAGTCATGCATGCTTCTGTTTTGATGTAGATTTCCACTGCTGTTTGCTGGATATGGACGGGGAAGTGACATGCCACCGCCCGGGTACCCTCTATTACCCATCATTCCCAGTTCTTCGTCGGGTATGTTAGGTAGCTCTCGGGAAGGTCCTCGGGAATACTGTGGTCGCCGACCGAGTGAACGAGCCGAGGCCTCTGATGTATCAGACTCTGCCCCGTCTTCACCGCCTGACCATCGGGAAGCTCGCCATCCTGCAGGGATACATAACAAGCAGAAGTGGCTGTAGGTAAGTTATGTTGATACAGTATTGTACTGTGCTTGTAATAAACCACTCAACTTATCAAGTCTTTCTACTTGGTATTTGCACTGCTAAAGGTTTTCTTTCAAGAAAATTGTCAATTTTGTTTTAAGTTAGAGCATCATAGTGTAAGAATTTTTAAGTAAATATTGAACTGATGAGTAAGACACACGAGCAACAGTTAGGTATCTTTATTGTTGAAATGTTTAACCTACACAGTAGCCTTCTTCAGTTAAATACAGAGGCAGCAGGTGTAGTAGTGAAACCAAGATGATTTAATCACTCTATCAGTTGTTGCACATGCATCTTACTCATCAACTTGTCAGTATTTTATACCATTTTCAACAAATATTTAACTACAATAGATTATTACGATCTGGGTAAAATTAAAAGCACAGTACATTATTACAATTTGGTTAACAGGATTAAATTATTAAATTTTACTTCAGATTTCCTTTAGTGCTGTAGTCTTTAATAAAAAATAAAAAATCAAACTAATATTTTGTAACCATTAAAAATTTAATGACAAGGAAAAAGAAATTATAATAACTATCCATGTTTTTTTTTTTTAATATTTATCATAGCTTATCACAAGAGAAACTTATGCAAACTATCACATTTCTTCATGTTACTTACCTCATGTACTCTGCTATTTTGTGCAATAGAAAAATTAATTTCACATATTCAGTGGAGCAAATTATGCTCCCATTGGTCCATTCATTAAGCACCTTCCCTTTTTCACTTAACCCAAAATTATACAATTAAACTTTGTTGATCAGAAAAGCTTTTGAAACCTTATACAGTGGAACCCCAGCTAACGATCACCCCGGAAATCGTATAATTATGTAAGTATAATATTGTAAGTGCTTGTGGAAGTGTATTTTTGGGGGTCTGAAATAGACTAACCTACGTGACATTATTTCTTAAGGAAGTAAATTTGTTCGGTAATGGCACTTGAGCAGGCTTCTGCAATGAATTTTGATCGTTAGCCGGGGGTCCACTGTAATTTACAATAATACAGTACAATGTTGATAACCCAGACCTTGGGGCTCAGCAGTTTCCTGACTGAATTTTTTCATCATTATAGTCAAACATTTACTGTACACCTGCGAACTACCACTAATTTAGAGTACATGAAGTTTTAGTTTGCATTATTGGGGTGGAGGGGGCATACTGTATGCATTCTAATATCACGGTAAAATCCCAAGCTCGAACACCCGTCCAACAGACTACCTCACAAACACCTACCCTAATACGCTATTCCTAGCTCCTACCAACCCAATTGAAGTCTCGCTCATAATCAACACCCTTAAAAACAAGGCAGGAGACATAAACAGCTTACCAACTTTTATGTACAAAAAAGCTTCACAGGTACTGTCACCAATTATAGCAACACTATTCAATAAATCCATTGAAGCCTCTACTTTTCCATCAATTCTCAAAATAGCTAGGGTCACCCCAATCCACAAAGGTGATCAAACAGACTTGAATAATTATAGACCAATTTCTAATTTACCACTGCTTTCTAAACTCTTCGAAAAATTAATTCATAGACAAATCTATTCCTATCTCGTCTCACACAATGTACTCAACCCGTCAATTTGGATTCACCACAAACAAGAGCACAAACGATGCTATTATGCACATGTTGGAGTTAATATACACTGCACTTGAGAAGAAAGAAGTCCCACTGGGAATCTTCATTGATCTACGCTAAGCTTTTGATACAGTCGACCATGATTTACTGCTCACAAAATTAGCACACTATGGTATAATGGGGCACCCACTCAACTACCTAAAGTCATACCTTAGCAACAGAAGCCAATACGTGTACACAAATGGAGCGAACTCTTCCACACAACAAATTACAGTCGGAGTCCCTCAAGGAAGTGTCCTGGGGCCACTCCTATTCCTCATTTACATAAATGACCTACATAAATGACGCTATTATGTGCCACAATCAGCTCTCCTTGCACTATATCATTCACTTATCTACCCTTATCTCACCTATGGAATCTGTGCATGGGGATCAACAACATTAAATCACCTTAGACCACTCATAACACAACAAAAGGCTGCAGTCAGAATGATAACAAATTCCCACTCTAGACAGCATACTCCACCAATATTCAAAAATCTAAAGCTACTCACCGTAAAGAACATTCATACTTATTCTTGTGCCTACTACATATATAAAACTTTACACTCAAATATAAACCCTCCGCTCAAAATTCTCCTCACCAACTTTAATAGGACCCATGACCACAACACAAGACACATCACTTTTTGATATACCCCGTGTTCATATCAACCTATGTAAAAATTCTATGCACATAAAGGGCCCCAGAATCTGGAATTCATTACCAGTAAATATTAAGATAACCTTGTTTGAAAATCAATTTAAGACTCAACTCAAAAACCACCTACTCACCCAAAACTAAATAATCATACTATAAACTACAGTGGACCCCCGAGTTTCGTAAAAACTTCACTCCTGAAGTCTGCTCAAGTGCCATTACCAAACGAATTTACCTTACCCTTACAGTCCAGGTGTGCCCTATTTAGATCCCAAAAATACTTTTACAAGCCCTTACAATATAACTTGACAAAATGAGACAAAACTGGGGTATGTACTTTGAAATGCTTATTATTACTCCAGAATTTTCAATTTTTCTCAAATTTGATGCGTGGCCTGGTAAAGGGTTAAGAAAAATGTCACGTAGGTTAGTCTATTTCAGACCCCAAAAAATACTTTTCCACAAGCACTTACAATATTATACTTACATAAATGTACGATTTCCGGGGTTTACGAAACTCGGGGGTCCACTGTACTTTGAAAAATGCTCATTATTACTTTCCTATAAGATAATTTCAATTTTTAATAATATGTTACTATTATGTTACCCCCTACTCACCCAAAACTAAATACTCATACTATAAGTTAATGTCAAAAATGCTCAATGTTATTTTCCTTGAGATAATCTCAATTTCATATTACCATTCGAGAATCTAAACACCTGTTACAATCTAATATCATCATATAATAATTTTAACAGTATAATATCATCATATTGTAATTTGAAAACAAATTTTAACTAGAATAAACTCAATAAATTTCTCTAATATTATGTACATAGTCTTTAAGTTACTAGATTAAGCTGCCCCTAATGCCATGGCATGTCAGTGGCTCTCCTTGCACTCAGTTTATATTGTAACTACCAATACCTATGTAATCTGCAATGAAATAAAATTTACTTTACTTTACTTTACTTTAACTACCAAACATCTGGAAAGTACTCCTGTATGTCACGATGTATAGTATATACTCCTCCTTCAGTAGGTGTCATAAACACAGTATACACGCACATAAACTAGTTACACATACATGTACAGTGGACCCCCGGCTAACGAACACCCCGGAAATCGTACAATTATGTAAGTATAATATTGTAAGTGCTTGTGGAAGTGTATTTTTGGGGGTCTGAAATAGACCAACCTACGTGACATTATTTCTTAAGGAAGAAAATTTGTTCAGTAATGGCAC
This sequence comes from Cherax destructor, assembly GCA_009830355.1. Classification (NCBI taxonomy): domain Eukaryota; kingdom Metazoa; phylum Arthropoda; class Malacostraca; order Decapoda; family Parastacidae; genus Cherax; species Cherax destructor. The sequence continues at coordinate 9,515 of WNWK01020728.1, read as the reverse complement.
TTGAGCAGGCTTCTGGGATGAAATTTTTTCGTTAGCCGGGGGTCCACTGTATAATGAAAATGCTTACCACAATATATTGTTTTAAATATAAACTGCTGAAGTATGTATGGGTTACTCACTTAACCTAGTATTTCATAGGATTACCCTTTATCTTGATGTACTCCTTGCATTTTCTAGGCATTGATAAAGTTAAAGTATAGAGGATAGAAGAGTCAGTACCCTTCCACACCTACTAAATGGCACTCGAGTGTTTGGGAATAGTGGACATGGCCATGCCATGAAACTTAATAAGGTTCCTCATGTTTTCTATTGAATTTTAAGTTCATTGAATTACCAGGCCAGTCATTTAAGAACGAAATTTTACAATTATTTAGCCAGTCTTTTGTGTGTCTCACGAAATTGTAATAACTTGATTGCATTAATGATGGTAGAATTATCGACTATGTTAAGTAAAAGGACACAAGTGTAACTAATGCGACATTTTATTGTGGCAATGTTTCGCTCTCCAGGAACTTTGTTAAGCCGTAACAGCTTGACGAAGCTCCTGGAGAGGGAAACGTTGCCACAATAAACTGTCGCATAAGTTGCACATGTGTCCTTTTACTTAACATGATTGCAAACAAATTACGGTACGGGAGGGGTTCAACTCACCTGCCATGGGTTCAAACCCCACCTGTTCTGTGGCTTATTTTTCAGTCTTTTATGTCTTTGGCAGTATGCCAAGGAGCACCATCTTCCATACAAAAATTACCGTCATTTCCCGAAACTGTCAGGCAAATAGTCCGCTGAAGGTGTACTTATGCACATGCATACTTAGGATGCCTACTGTATGTCTTATTATACCTCCTTGAGGAAAGCCAGGATGATACTTTACTTCAAGGTAAAATTTCCACAAATATGTGATGTAATAGAGAATATTCTTGTAATAGAGAATATTCAACAGAGAATATTCTTGTAATAGAGAATACTCAACAGAGAATATTCTTGTAATAGAGAATATTCAACAGAGAATATTCTTGTAATAGAGAATATTCAACAGAGAATATTCTTGTAATAGAGAATATTCAACAGAGAATATTCTTGTAATAGAGAATGTTCTTGCAATATTTTGTTTTCAAATTAGGAGGCTTGATGAGAGAGCTGGCTGCTGGGACAATGATCTCAGAACCATTAACAGGTTAATTCTAATGTACTACAGTATATTGAATAAGAAAAAGAAGTTTATTTCAACATGATACATGTTTGCACAAAGGAGTATAACAATTGGGTGTACATGCCAAAAGCCCCTTTATATGCAGAGCGTTTCGGACAAACTTAAGATCAAACTCCAAAATTCATGTTGGGATATGACTGAGGTGTATGAATGGAAAACAGGAATACATAAAGGGGATTTAAATAATGTGCTGAGAATATTTTAATACAGAACTCGCTGCAATGGATTTAAGTTATACAAATCTAGACTTAGAAAGGATATAGGGAAGTCCTGCAACAAATTTACAGGTAGCATCATTGATGCAACAGCTTTGGGTAACTAAATATAGGTTGGATGGGTATATGAGTAGTTGTGGTTGTGTGAGTTGGACCTGCCAAGCATGGGCTAATGAGTATACTGCAATGCTTCACTGTTCTTATATTATCACTGTTTTTTCTGTTTAAACTGCACAATATGTGTATACATTGAGAATTGTATATCTCATTGTATTCGAGTTCACTTTAATGCTTATTTTAGTGATTAAAATATGCATTGCTGGTGTACAAGTGATATGCTTTAAACCTAATAATAATCCTATTTACAGTACAGGTATGTAACACAATGTAATATCAGGACTCTGTGTAGACTGGGCTAAGGTAAAGTAATGCACCTTTTTTTTTTTTTTTAACACATTGGCTGTCTCCCACTGAGGCAGGGTGACCCAAAAAGAAGAAACCTTATTTTTAAGTAATTTATACAGGAGAAGGGGTTACTAGCCCATTGCTCCTGGCATTTTAGCTGCCTCTTATGACACGCATGGCTTACGGAGGAAAGATTGTTTTCCACTTCGTGGAGATACGTACATACTTCACATGTTATTCAATATCAGTACCATGTATTGACTGGACTGTGGTAGGGAGTAAAAAGTCTCTTAACTATTCTCTTGTGGGACTGAACAGCTTCCAGTTATTATGCTTAACCATTAGTCACAGGAATTTTGCATGACTTATGTCATTAATCCAGATATTATTATTATCTTAGTCAAGGGGAAGTACAAAACCAGGTAGAATCGTAGAACAGCTGGGGAACAGAAGGTAATCAAGTTTGAGTTAAGAAAGGGGAGAATAGCTCCATTTCTTTGGAGCAAGAGCTTTGCAACCTCAAATCAAAACCCCTTGAAGGGCTCTTGGAGTTAGTGTTTGGCTTACAATTACCACTTTGAGGTATCCCAGGCTATTATGTATCTACCATGTTATTTTTGTTCTTGGATATTCATCTGTATGTGTGTGTGTGTCTGGAACTCACCTTTGTGGTTGCAGGGATCTGTTCTCAGATTCTGGCCCTGCCTTTTAATTTGCCCCTCTTCGGATTCACACTCTCTTAGCCTCATGGGCGCTATTGAACCTGCTCTTAAAACTGTGTATGGAGTCTACCTTCACTGCCTCACCAAGCTCATTCCACTTCCTGACCACTCTGAGACTGAATACTTTCTAACATCTCTGACTAACTTCCAGTAGTGTGCCCGAGTTCTCATTTCTCACTTCTCAAACAGCCTATCCCTATCTGCCTTATCAATTCCTCTGAGTATTTTGTATGTTGTCATGTCCCCCTGGTTCTTCTGTCCTCCAGTGTTGCTAGGTCTAATTCCATTAGCCTATTGTCATAGTCTATGCCCCTAAACTCAGGAACAAGTCTTGTTGCTTAAATCTGCAGTTTCTTAATGTGCTTTTTTCAGGTGCAGGTTCCATACTGATTCTGCATACTTCAAGATGGGCCGAACATATGTTGTGTAAAGGGCCAGGAATGACAGTGTTGAGGTTCCTGAAGGCTACTCCCTACAAAAACAAAAGACTCAGCAGACAGTGCAATATCCCCCAAATGAAAAGCAGGGGCATCATGAGTATGCTAAGAGACAACGCAATAAGTGTCGGGCCCAAGACTGTTCAACTGCCTCCCAGCATACATAAGGGGGATTGCCAATAGACCTCTGAGTGTCTTCAAGAGGGAACTGGACAGACATCCAAAGTCAGTACCTGACCAGCTGGGCTGTGGTTTCTATGTTGGTCTGTGTGCAGCCAGCAGTAATAGCCTGGTTGATCAGGCCCTGATCCACCGCAAGGCCTGGTCATGGACTGGGCTGTGGGGGCATTGACCCTTGGAATGCCCTCCAGGTATACGGCAGGTAATACTCTTAGATTTGCCAGACGAGCATTGGCTGTAGAAGTTATTCAGCTGCTGTGAGCTTTCTTGTGTTATACTGGGCACTGTGCTTACCCACAAGTCTCTCTCTTTAGGTGAAGTCTGTAGCCTCTGTGCCCCTCATCTATACCCTGTTTCTGGTCTTCTTGCTCCTTCCCCAATATTCATGACCTTGGATTTACTGGAGTCGAATTCAAGGAACCACTTATCTGACCACACTTGTAATTTGTCCAGATTCCTTTGTAATCTTGTCCTCATTTGTTTTGCATCATCGGTAAACAGGGTTATATCTGACTCAATCCCATCTGGAAACAGCACTGGTCCTAATACTGATCCTTGAGGAACCCCACTAGTTACTCTTCCCCATTCTGACATTCTTTTCAGACAGTCATTCTTTGCTTCCTTTCCCTAAGATACTCTTTGATCCACTGGAGTACGTTCCATGTTATTCTCACCTGAATCTTTGTTTTTGGTCCAGTCTCTTGTGGGGTACAGTATCAAATGTCTTAGTCTAGAAAACTGTAATAAACCTCTCTCTCTTGTTGCACATCTGTTACTTTGTCATAGAACTCCAACAAGTCACTAAGACAAGATTTGCCATCCCTAAACCCATCCTGGTTGTTGCTTATGAAACTACTTCTCTCCAAGTGTTCTACTACTCTGCTGATGATAAGTTTCTCCATTATCTTGCAAGGTAAAAGAGCATGTGTGTGTACGCATATGCATGTGTGTGTACAGTTTATTATTGAAAGTATCAAAGGGTAAGGCAAAGTAGGGTTGCAGAGGAACCAACGTTTTTTTTTTTTTTTTTTTGGAAGCGTAGGGGATGTGTTGGCCAAGTGTTTACATTGAAGCATATAAGTAAACAATACTTAGATAAAGGTAAGGAATTTGTGCTGCATTTATGGATTCAGAAAAGGCATATGATAGGGTACATAAAGGAAGAGTGTGGCAAATGTATGGAACAGATGGTAAGTTAACAAAACCAGTAAAGAGTTTTTTGGTGGATATTAAAGCCCAGGTTAGGGTATGTAGGAGAGAAGGGGACTATTTTCCAGTGAAAGTAGGCCTTAGACGGGTGTGTGATATCACCATGGTTGTTAAACATTTATAGATGTATATTATGTTCATGGGGAAGCACTAAACCCATAAGGATCATGCAGCACCTGGGCAATGGGTTACACAGCACCTTGGGAATGGAAAGGAGGGTTGGGTAATTAGATTTGATCAAAGGAAAAGGAGGGGTAAATCCAATTTCTTGGATATAAAGCCATTATCCATCATATAGATGCTATTACTGTACTGTATATGACTTTTGCTGACTAAAAACTTATACTTTTAAGGCATCCAAGGGATTATGTACAATCATCGTGGTTTAGAAGTGTGTGTGTATTCACTTAATATTGTAGGCCAAGAGGGATGAGTGTTGCAACACCATTTATTGACAAGTGGCTATAAGCATTACATTCACAACTTCAATCTTCTATTCTGTGAGTTATTTTGTGTTCTTTTTTGTTGTTACATAGTACTGTAGTTTATTTTATCAGGTCTAAAGCCGCGAGTAGTACCACTGCATATTATTGGTTTACTGTATAAGCAAGGCGATCTCTAGGTGGGTGTGGAGGCCCAAGGCAAACATCAACCCTGCAAGTTGTATTTCTAAAAGTTTATAAAACTAATTTTTGTGCAATATTTACTGGTTATAATAAGCTACTGGGATATTCTGCAGGAACATTACTATGATTTCTAATTAATGTGTATGGCTATCATAGGAACATTTATTTTCATGAACTGTGTATTGATTTTTGCGAGGGAGGGATTATTGTGAACTGGAATGTGTGTATTCATGGAAATGAAAGATTTTTTTTTTTTTTTTTTTAGTTTTATTTTATGCTTACAGTTACACATTTGTAATGTCTCAATCAGGATATATTGCAGTACAGTATTATATAGTGTTGGTGAGTTTTGGCTGGGTCCAGTAGTGATTAGAGGATCCATATCTTCATTACCCTTGGGGCTGTTAATAAGTTTAGTGCCTCCCCTTGTTAGGCTCTTTGGGGGGTGAGAGATAGTCTTTATATTTGTTCTTGTAATTTTTGTACTCCTTCTATGACTTGTAAGGAGACAGATAACATATGCATCATCTGTGTCTTCAGTAGTTGGCACCTATCGTTTTGTTGTTCGCTGAGTTATGGCCATCCCCATCCAGTAGTATTGTATGCCTGGTAACCCTCACTCCTCCCATACATCTGAATAAAGGTTGGTTTGCACTGCCATTAGAATCTGCCTTGAGTTTTGGACATTTTTTTTACATTTCAGGTTAAGTACAATTAGAAATAATTGTATAATAAGTTTACTCTCCAGCTTATGAACACTGTTGGTTGCGATGCCATGTTTCATACTTTATAGACCATGTTAGTATTGTTGGCATGAAGGATGCACTTGAAGCTGATACCTTATGCAAATTGCAGCCAGTGGTCAGCACATTCATGTGATTAGTTGCCATGCTCAACTGAATTATCACTACAAAACTGTCATCCTTTCTCAAATGGTCTTCCTTGCATAAAGCATTGTGGAGTGTGCTAAAATATCTGCAGACAAAGTGAGCTCCAGAGCGTCTCTCTCCAAAGTGGATATTTTCATTTGATGAATGTGTTGGTCATAGTTATACAATTGACATAACCAAGATTTCATCTGACTGTTGCCCTTCTCCCTCTCAAAAACAAACAAAAAAAAAGAAATTAACAGCATGCTCATGCACTCAGCACTGATGCCCAATTTCTGGAATGCTATATTTATTAAGAAATGTAGAAAACAGTACCACTACCATGGGTACTCAATGTATTTTGGAGAAAGAACTTGCATTAAGGCGATATCTTGGTGGCCTTAAAAACTGCAGATGTTGTTATGCTTCACAAAGGAGGAAGTAGGATTCCAAAATACTACAGACCAGTGGCACTAATATCACATGTTACTTCCTTGAAAGCAACTTAATTACTTTGGAAAGGTGTAAGCTACATATCTCAGGTGAAAATATAGTTAGAGAAGAAAGGTCTTGCCTCTCACATCTGTTAAACTAATGCAACAGAATTTTAGAGGGATTGGAGGAAAAACAAATGCAGATGTTGTTTACATAGATTTTGCAATAAACAGCATTTGACAGATTTTACCACGAAGTGATAGCTTATAAGCTGAGGTCAAAAGATTGACAAAAGTAGGAAAGTGAAGTTTAAATTTTCTAGCAAATAGATCACACAGTGATATGTGGTAAACCAAATAAAATTAGTGTACAATTTATAGTTACACAAGGCACTCTCCTGACTCTTTTATCACTATTTTTCATCCTCATGATAGATTTAGAGGAAAAACAAACACAACTTTGCACCCTCTTTTCCCAATAATACCAGTACTACGATAAGCATCAACGTTGCCTCAGTAAACATGACATGAAATTATAATCAGGTATCAGCAATGTCTTTTACTGGCCAATGGAATATACAGTGGACCCCCGGTGTTCGTTATGCTCCAAACTCGAACAAGTATGTAAGTGTATTTATGGGGGTCTAAAAGGACTAAGCTAATTTACATTATTCCTTATGGGAACAAATTCGTTTGGTAACGGCACTTGAACAGCATTCTGGAATGAATTAATCATGAACACCGGGGGTCCACTGTAATATGATGCTTATTATCTCGGGGAACAGGCCAGTGCATGCATCACTGATGTATGCACTGGCCTTTTAGTGTTAGGACAAGTTTGACACAAGTTTGAACCCTCCTGTTTTATTACGGGAAGAATGAAAAACTCAAAATAAGTACAAGATATGACTAGATCTGCCTGTCTTTTATAAGACAAAGAAAACGAAGTACTAGATTGCAGAATATTAATGTCAGACAACCTAACCTTTAGAGAACACAACAGAGCAAATGTAGCCAAGGCCAGGTAAATTATAGGGTGGATTAAGAGACCTAAACACAAGAGATACCACACCAACAGGAGCAACTCTGAAAATTTTAGGAGGGGCTTAGTTATGACAGTCTGGTTGGAAGAGAGGGGAAGGCCTAGGGGATTTATAAAGCATTATTATTATTATTTGTATTTGGTAGGACTTGAGGGGAGGGGATGATGGAATTTTAGGGGGCTTCAGCCCAAAAAAATTAATCGACAACTGGAACAATTTCTGTGGCAAACATGATGTATACAGAGGATGGGGTTCATCTCTGGGGCAGAAGTAACAGCATTAGCCAACTCTGTCGAGGGGGCCATTGCTAAGTTGTCTAGGATTTTAAACTGATAGAGGATGAAAGTATGGGTGCATGTGGGTAAACAGGTTGCAGCATGAGGGATGACAGCATCAAAAATTTCCAAGATTCCTCAGGGATATGTTCAGAAGACATTCTTCATATACAGTGGACCCCCGAGTTACGAGTACCTCGGAAATCGTACAATTATGTAAGTGTATTTTTGGGGGTCTGAAATGGATTAAACTACTTGATATTATTCGTTAACCCTTTGAGGGTCGGTCCCATACTAGTACGTCATTGCAGCCAGGGTCGGTCACATACTTGTACGCCTAAATTCTAGTGCCTTCAAATCTAGTGGAAGAAAGCTGGCAGGCCTACATATGAAAGAATGGGTCTGCGTGGTCAGTGTGCGCAGTATAAAAAAAATCCTGAAGCACGCAGTGCATAATGAGAAAAAAAAAACTCTGACTGTTTTTTTGGTTTAAAACAGCGACTTTCGGGTGTATTTTCGTATGGTATTTGTGGTTGTATTCTGGTTTTCTTGGTCTCATTCGATAGAATGGAAGATATATTACAGAAATGGTGATGATTTTGATTGGTTTTACGATGACAAGTACCTTAAACTGAGCACAAAGTAGCGAAAATGTTCGATTTTTGTTGATGTTCAAGAGTAAACAAATCACGCCATGCGTCCAATACACATCAACTAGCATGTCTAATATTCTTGCACTGATATTATTTATACAGTTTCTACAATGATGCAGTTGTATACATAACAGTAAATCTTCTATTTTTTTGAGAATAAAAATTCAAAATGGAAAGCAAAAGTAATGTAAGAGGGGCCTGAAGACGTGACTAATGAACAGAGAACATGTTATTTTAGTGCCAGGAATGTCTGCCTTGTTTATTCTGGACCCTATTTTGAAATTGGCATCGTTTGAAATTTGTGTGAAATTGGCCAAATTTCCATTTTCTGATCACTATTTTGGGTAGTTGCAATTGGTAAATAGGTGGTTTCTTGTACTCAATCGATAGAAGAAATGGAGTTCTAGCGAAATAGCTATAATTTTAGTAGACTGAAACATTGGAATTTGCCGAAAATAGGGCTCAAAGTGGGCGAAATCGCCGATGTGTAAATGTCATCGATACCGCTAACTTTGCGAGAGCATAACTCCGTTAGTTTTCCATCAAATTTCATAATTTTGGTGGCGTTATGATCGGAAAAAGTCTCTATCATTTCATAAGAAATTTTTTTTTTTTTTTTTTCTGAAAATTTTTCAACCCTGAGAACAAGTTTGGGAGAGGGCCTCTCGACCCTCAAAGGGTTAAGGGAGAAAATTCGTTTGGTAATGGCACTTGAGCAGCCTTCTGGAATGAATTATGCTCGTAACTCAGGGGTCCACTGTAGTTGCTAATAAAAGCAGTGGAATTGGTCAACAGAGAAAGTAGAGGGCAGTGAATGACTAACTCCCTTAAGGTCTACTAAACCAATAGTAAGAGTGCTAGAAATAAGTTGGATGAGTTAAGATTAATTGCATATTTAGGAAACATAGATATTATTGCTATAACAGATTTGGTTTAACCTGAAAGAAAATGAAATGCTTTTTGAATGCCACATACAAGGCTGATAGGATTAACAGGAATATATATTAGGTATAATTTAAATTGTTTCATTAGACAAGATACAAAAATGGAAGCGATAGACACAATCTATTGGCTACAGTTTCTCCATGGATGTGAAAAGCTAGTCTTGTATGTGATTTACAGGCTCCCAAGTTTTGATAGGGAACACGGTGAACTTCTATGGGATGAAATTACCAAGGAAAATGTGTTAATGGGAAATTTTAGAATTAGTCAAACTGATTTGGCCAGTTTTATA
>WNWK01020727.1:0-35292 GCA_009830355.1 Cherax destructor | reverse complement strand
AGAAGTGGCACAGGATTTGTCTGCAGAACAGTTCAACAGCTGTTTCGTAAATTTGCAGCTAGGAGATCCTGTCCGAGACTAATGATTTCTGATAATGCCACTAACTTTGTAGCGGAGCACAACATTTGAAGGAATTAAATGAGAGTAATGATGTACAGTCTCTGTTAAATCAGTGAGGGTGTGGCTGGAAGTTTATAGCTCCCAGGGCCCCCTGGCAAGGGGGATTGTATGAAAGACTGATAGGTACAGTGAAGAGGTGTCTGCGTAAAGTACTACACTGGAAACGAATTAACTTGGAGGAATTCGGCAGTATTAGTGGAGGCAGAGACTGATAAATAATCGTCATCTCTCGACTTTAAATTGATACTCCGACGAAGAAGTACTGACTCCTTCTCACTTGATATGTGGACGGAAACTAGAAGCTGCACCTATCTATAGAGATGAGGATTATAAAAGGATTATAGAGATGAGGATTATAATAATGTGACAGTGTTAAGTGATAAATTTAAGATGTTGAATAAAGTAGTTATTCATTGGTCTACTGTGTGGCGCAGAGTATCTTCTTACACTACGTGAACACTTTTATGGTGCGTCAGATTAGATTTTGCCACCGAAGTGGCTAGTTTATTGTGCACCCCATATCCATCCTGTGGACGTAGCCAAGAGCATATGGATACACAAAAGGCCTAGGCACTAGGCCCCAAAGGGTTTACAATTGTACATTTGGATTTATATCTACATATCAATTATCTGTTACAAGCAAATTTAGGAAATTTGCTTAGTACAATTGGTATCATATTTCATGAATAAGATATCTTGACATGTCACATAGGTTATTATACTGTCTATCTCTATATTCTTCAATAAGTGCACAATCAAGCACATAGTGTTCAAGACAGTGACCATATGCCTGATCACATAATTTGCATTTAGTTTGATCATCATCTGTGTCTCCCAAACTGCCAGAAGTACCTGTAGCCAAGCCTAAGCCTGGCCACTACAACATCAGTCAGTCTGTTCACATTGCAAGTTGCTCCACAAACATGCCCATCTATGCTTGCATTATCATGAGCACAGAAATTAATTTGGATTTATATCTACAGTTCACTTATCTGTTACAAGCAAATTTAGAAAATTTGCTTAGTATAACTGGTATCCTACCTTCACTAATAAGATATCTTGACATGTCACATAGGTTATTATACTGTCTATCTCTATATTCCTCAATAAGTGGACAATTCAGCACATAGTGTTCAAGACAGTGACCATATGCCTGATCACATAATTTGCATTTAGTTTGATCATCATCTGTGTATCTCCCAAACTGCCAGAAGTACTTGTAGCCAGCTTAAGCCTGGCCACTACAACATCAGTCAGTCTGTTCACATTGCAAGTTTCTCCATAAACATATTTATCTACATTCATGTTATCATAGTGGGTTATAGATCTACTCAGGCTTCTAACTGCATTCCTATAGCAATCATTTTCATTATTTATTTCTCTCCTAATATTATTCCTAATGCTAGACACAGATATACCAAAGTTATATTCTACATTCTCCTTCTGGGTGCTCTTCTTGGCTAACATATCAACTTTATCATGAATCCAATGTGTGATGGAATCCAAAGCAATTGTACATTAATTCCTTTGTCCCGGATTTTTGAGTATTAATACCTGGCTTCTCCAATGAGCATGCTGTTAGAGTCATTATATGAGTCAAGAGCCTTCAATGATGACATAGAATCAGTAATGATGATAGAGTCAAGCTCAGTGTCATAAGTTAGCTTTAGTGCCATTAGGATTGCAGTTAGTTTGATATCTTTATTATGCACCCCATACCCATCCTCTGGGCGGTAGTCAAAAGATTACAGAGGTACATCATGGGTCCAAGGACTGGACCTCAAAGTTTGATAGCTGAGCAAGTTACAAAGGTAATGAACTCAGATGGTCACAATCATGACAAGTTACAAAAGTATTTGCAGATTACAAAGGTATATATAGGGTCCAGAGACTGGGCCCCAAAGTTTTGATAGCTGAACAAGGTACAATGGTAATGAATTCACTAGTTACAAGGTAATGAATTATGTAAGTAAATTTACTTACGTCTGTACATGGTTGCAATCATGAACAAATTATAAATCAATGAGCAATCTATTAGTCTACACCCAGCCACAACTGCAATGAGTTATTGGTGCAAATTTTAATTGTTGGGTCACACGCACACATATACATATACACATATATACATATACACGCCCCGATGGCATGGTGGCTAGCGCTCTTGCTTCACGCACGGAGGGCCCGGGTTCAATTCCCGGCGGGGCCGAAACATTTCGAAGTGTTTCGTTACACACACACACACACACACTACATACAACAGGCCTAGTGTCTAATCGACATGTGCCTAGGACAAAATGGTAACTAACACACACACACAGAGCAGAGACCCAGTAGCGGACAGTGCAGAGGCGGGCCAGGAGCTGAGTCTCGACCCCTGCAACCACAATTAGGTGAGTACACACACATACACACATACAGGGGATAGACTCAGAAGTGTCTCTATTCGCGGATGATGTGAAAAAATGAGGAGAATCACATCGGAAGAGGACCAGGCAGGGCTGCAAACAGACCTGGACAAGCTCGACATCTGGTCAGCAATTGGCTTCTCGAATTCAATCCCTCCAAATGCAAAGTCATGAGGATCGGAGAAGGGCAAAGAAGACCGCTGACAGAGTATAAGCTAGGCGGACAAAGGCTACAAACCTCGGCAAAGGAGAAAGACCTTGGAGTGAGTATAACGCCAAGCACGTCTCCGGAGGCACACATCAACCAGATAACTGCGGCAGCATATGGGCGACTGGCAAACCTAAGATTAGCGTTCCGTTACCTTAACAAGGAATCGTTCAAGACACTGTATACCGTGTACGTCAGGCCCATACTAGAATATGCAGCACCAGTCTGGAACCCACACCTGGTCAAGCACGTAAAGAAACTAGAGAAAGTGCAAAGGTTTGCGACAAGGTTAGTTCCACAACTCAGGGGTCTGTCTTATGAAGAAAGATTGAGGGAAATAGGACTAACAACACTGGAGGAAAGAAGGGTCAGAGGAGACATGATAACGACATACAAAATACTGCGGGGAATTGACAAGGTAGACAGTGACAGGATGTTTCAGAGAGGGAACACAGAAACAAGGGGACACAACTGGAAGCTGAAGACTCAGATGAGTCAAAGGGATGTCAGGAAGCATTTCTTCAGCCACAGAGTAGTCAGGAAGTGGAATAGTCTAGAGAAAGATATAGTGGAAGCAGGAACCATACATAGTTTTAAGACAAGGTATGATATTGCTCATGGAGCAGGGAGAGCAGTGACCCAGTAGCAGACAGCGAAGAGGCGGGGCCAGGAGCTGAGTCTCAACCCCTGCAACCACAATTAGGTGAGTACAATTAGGTGAGTACATGTATATACATACACACATACACATACACATACGCACAGAAACAAGGGGACACAACTGGAAGCTGAAGACTCAGATGAGTCAGAGGGATGTTAGGAAGCAATTCTTCAGCCATAGAGTAGTTAGGAAGTGGAATAGTTTAGCGAACGATATAGTGGAGGCAGGAACCATACATAGTTTTAAGACAAGGTATGATAGAGCTCACGGAGCAGGGAGAGCAGAGACCCAGTAGCGGACAGTGCAGAGGCGGGGCCAGGAGCTGAGTCTCGACCCCTGCAACCACAATTAGGTGAGTACAATTAGGTGAGTACATATATACATACACACACACATACACACACACACGTGGCAATGCTTTATTTACAGGGAGCAAAGTCAGGGTATTTTTCCAGAATGGTCTGTAATATACCACTGTGGATAAAATACTTTGACATATCTTGAACATTTCTCAGTGAGTTGTCTCTGAATTCATTAATTTTATCGCCCTCCAGTACATAATGACGCAGGGTGTGACAATAATCCAACTGGCAAAGTTTACATTTTGTTTAGTCTACATCTGGTAGTGGTGATTTAACCTGCCAAAGATACTTGTAACCCAGCCGGAGGCGGGCGGTAGTGACATCCAAGAGTCTGGATTGCAAACAATTCAGTTTGCAGTGTAGACGCCCAGTTGTTAATTCTTATCTACCTGGAGTCTACCTGGAGAGAATTCCAGGGGTTAACGCCCCCGCGGCCCGGTCTGTGACCAGGCCCCCTGTTGGACCAGAGCCTGATCAACCAGGCTGTTACTGCTGGCCGCACGCAGTCCAACGTACGAACCACAGCCTGGCTGGTCAGGTACCGACTTTAGGTGCCTGTCCAGTGCCTGCTTGAAGACAGCCAGGGGTTTGTTGGTAATCCCCCTGATGTATGCTGGGAGGCAGTTGAACAATCTTGGGCCCCTGACACTTATTGTGTTGTCCCTCAACGTGCTAGTGGCACCCCTGCTCTTCATTGGGGGGATGTTACATCGCCTGCCGAGTCTTTTGCTTTCGTAGGAGTGATTTTTGTGTGCAAGTTTGGTACTAAGCCCTCGAGAATTTTCCATGTGTATATAATAATGTATCTCTCCCGCCTGCGTTCTAGAGAGTACAGGTTTAGGAACTCAAGCGTTCCCAGTAGTTGAGGTGGTTTATCGCACTTATGCATGCGGTGAAGGTTCTCTGCACATTTTCAAGATCAGCAATTTCACCCGCCTTGAAAGGTGCAGTTAGTGTGCAGCAATATTCCAGCCTAGATAGAACAAGCGATCTGTAAAGTGTCAACATGGGCTTGGCATCCCTGGTTTTGAAGGTTCTCATTATCCATCCTGTCATTTTTCGAGCAGATGCAATTGCTACTTTGTTATGGTCCTTGAAAGTGAGATCCTCTGACATGATCACTCCCAGGTCTTTGACATTATTTTTCGCTCAATGTGTGGCTTGAATTATTTGTACTCTGATGAGATTTTAATTTCTTAACGTTTTCGTATCTGAGTAATGAAATTCTCATCATTGAACTTCATATTGTTTTCTGCAGCCCATTTAAAGATTTGGTTTATATCTGCTTGAGTCTTGCAGTGTCTCAACGGTGGACACTCGTCATTCAGATTCGGGTGTCATCTGCAAAGGAAGACACGCCTGTGGCTTATATCCCTATCAATGTCTGATATGAGGATGAGGAATAGGATGGAGCAGTACTGTGCCTTGTGGAACAGAGCTTTTCACAGTAGCTGCCTCAGACTTTACTCTGATGACTACTACTCTTTGTGTTCTACATGTTAGGAAATTATAGATCCATCTACCAACTTTTCCTGTTATTCCTTTATCACGCATTTTGTGTGCTATTACACCATGGTCACACTTGTCAAAGGCTTTTCAAATCTGTGTATATAACATCTGCATTCTGTTTATCTTCTAGAGCATCCAGGACTTTGTCGTAGTGGTCCAGTAGTTGGGACAGACAGGAGCGGCCTGCTCTAAACCCATGCTGTCCTGGGTTGTGCAATTGATGGGTATCAAGATGGGTGGCGATCTTGCTTTTTAGAACCCTTTCAAAGATTTTTATGATATGGGACGTTAGCGCAATTGGTCTGTAGTTCTTTGCTATTGCTTTACTGCCCCCTTTGTGGAACGGGGCTATGTCTGTTGTTTTTAGTAAGCTGCGGGACGATCCCAGTGTCCATGCTCCCTCTCCATAGGATGTTAAAAGCATGTGATAGGGGCTTTGCAGTTCTTGATGAACACGGAGTTCCATGAGTCTGGGCCTGGAGCGGAGTGCATGGGCATGTCATTTATTGCCTTTTCGAAGTCATTTGGCATCGTGGTGATGTCAGAAAGGTATGCATCTGTCAAGTTCTGCGGCACTCTCATAAACATTTCATTTAGGTTTTCGATTTTCAGTCTGGTTAGTGGCTCGCTAAAAACTGAGTCATACTGGGATTTAAGTAACTCACTCATTTCCTTGCTGTCATCTGTGTAGGACCCATCCCGTTTAAGTAGGGGCCCAATACTGGTTGTTGTTCTCGACTTTGATTTTACATAGGAAAAGAAATACTTAGGGTTTCTTTCAATTTCATTTATGGCTTTTAGTTCTTCCCGTGTCTCTTGACTCCTGTAAGATTCCTTTAGTTTTAATTCGATGTTTGATATTTCTCTGACTAGTGTCTCCCTACGTATTTCAGAGATATTGGCCTCCTGTAGCCGCTCCGTTATTCTTTGCCTTCGCCTGTATAGGGAGCGCCTCTCTCTTTCTAGTTTGCATCTTCTCCTCCTTTTCCTTAAGGGAATTTGCCTTGAGCAAACCTCAAGTACCACAGAGTTAATTTGTTCTAGACATAGGTTGGGATCCGTGATGCTTAGGCAATCTTCCCAGTTTATATCATTTAGGACTTGGTTTACTTGGTCCCACCTTATGTTTTTGTTATTGAAGTTGAATTTGGAGAAAGCTCCCTCGCGGCTGATCACATTTTGTTGATCTGGGGCTCCCCGCATGCATGTCTGGACCTCTATTATGCTGTGATCTGAGTATATTGTTTTTGATATGATGACATTTCGTATCAGATCATCATTGTTGGTCAAGATGAGGTCCAGCGTATTCTCTAATCTTGTGGGCTCTACTATTTGCTGGTTTAAGGTGAACTTGTTGCAGAGATTTAAAAGTTCATGCATGTGTGAATTTTCATCTGAGCTGCCTCCTGGTGTTATCTCTGCTACCACATTGTTTGCAATGTTCCTCCATTTTAGGTGCCTGAGGTTGAAATCCCCCAGTAGCAAGATGTTGGGGGCAGGAGCTGAAAGATTTTCCAGCCAGTGGTCAATTTTCAGAAGCTGTTCCTGGAATTGTTGGGACGTTGCATCCGGGGGCTTGTAGACAACCACGATGACCAGGTTTTGATTCTCGACCTTTATTGCTAATACTTCAACTACATCATTTGAGGCATTTAGTAGTTCTGAACATATAAGTGATTCTGTGATATACAGGCCAACCCCTCCTTTTTGCCTGTTCACTCTGTCACACCTGTATAGGTTGTAGCCCGGGATCCATATTTCATTGTCCAAGTGATCTCTTATGTGGGTCTCTGTGAAAGCCGCAAACATAGCATTAGACTCAGTAAGCAGTCCACGAATGTAAGGTACCTTGTTGTTTGTTGCTGGCTTTAAACCCTGTATATTAGCAAAGATGAATGTAGTTGGATTGGTGGTATTGGTGGTATGGGGGGGGTCTTCTTTTCCTGGCTCTAATATCTGTTGTAATGGAGTGGAGGCCACTGACTGTGATTCCACTCCAGAAATGATTGCAGTTGGTGTACAATTTCTGTCATTTCCTGCCAGCTTTTTTTCCTTCCTGGCACTAAAAAACCTCTCTCTCCGAAGTGGCTGTGGCTACCCAGATTTTGCCATGGTCTGGATGTTCTGTGTCGCCTCGTACCCTTTAGGTGGTATGCCTGGCAATATAAGTTATAGCACTGTCTTTCCTGAATTGATGTGTGGCACATTTCAGGGTGGAAAAACTTACAGGACGGGAGGTTGCATTTGCCTGTTTTCATATGGGCACGGCATTTTCTGGGGTGATCATAATTGCATATCCCATCTGATTTCCCAGATTTTCCATGCCTGCAGATACCAAGTGCATAATATTCACATAGGCCTTGTTTACATTTGCCCTGGTTTTTTGTGACTGTGTTCCCCATTGGTGGGTGTGTTCCTGTCTCATGTCTGTCTTCGTTACTAGTGCTAACAATGGAGCCTTAAACTGTTTCCGGTAATTTATCTTCAGTATTTCCCTGGGCATCCCCTTGTTTACTATCTATCGTGTTATTGCTAGTTTGTAACACTGTTTTGTGTGTGTCCTTATCTACACCTGTTTCCCCATCATTTATTTCACTAGAGCTACTGTCCCTCTTCAGGTCACCATCATTTATTTCTCCATTCTTAAATTTACTGGCTACCATTTCAACATCTGTACCAGGGGCGGTAGCACCATCTGGCCCTGATTTTTTACTTTCCCAACTGTTATAGAAAGCTGTCATGTTTTTTATGAAGTCCGATTTGGTGTTGTCATCTTTTAATATCGATGTGATTTTATTCCACAGTTCGGTCTCATTTGGACATACCCAAAAACACTTCCCTTGTTTAATATCTCGGGTAGTAGAGTCTTGAATGTCTACACAAGGGGCGTGGCAGCATTTACCACAAAAGTTGCATGTAATCCATGCAGAGGAACGTTTGCTTGTTAGTTTGCATACTACCCAGGGTTTCATGATTGATTTTGTTGGATGCTTTACTGTATATTCTACTAATAGCTTCCCTGAAGTGGTGATCCGTCTATTTGTATCGTATCTATTTTATTTGCATGTGTAAGTGTTTGGACAATCTTACCTCATAAAAGTTATTGTTATTGTTATTGTTTGGGAGTTTGATAAGGTCCCCTAAAACTCCGTCCGCTTATTGAATCCGGACAAGGATACCAGTTTTGAATCCAGTCAATGGTTCCCTTATTTCTTGGATCTAACGAGATCCAGTGTCACTTATTTAATGAATCCTGTAGAGGTTGTTTGGGTTATGCGAGACAGACCACTGGAAGATGATTAAACAGAGTAATAATGATCGGTATGGTACAAAAGTATAACTTGCGTGTTGGAGATAAAAACCGGTCCTTCTGGCAGCTCCTACTGTACGGCGGCCGTACCTCTGGCACCCTGGTTTACCTCTGGCACCCTGTTTACTTCTGTCACCCTTGTAAACCTCACCCCGCTTTAACACCTGGGTTTCCGTGCACTTATGGTTCACTCTACTGGGTTTTGTTTTTGTTTTTTTCTACACCACAACACTGCTGTTTTTTCTATGATGACTGGAAGATATACGGACTTATGTTGGTGAAATCGTTCACTGACAACTCACAACTCGACACTGTTTATCGTATTTTTCAGCAGGACAAATTTCGTATTTCCTCAGGATTGTGCACCTTTTCGTATTTCATAGATTTTTATATCAATGTAATCACTATATTTTGGTCAGGTATACTAACAGTTTAAAATTATCAATACATGGACTTGCGAGGTAAGGACCCGGCAGCCGCTGGCAACTGATTTCAAACACGAAACTCGTTAGGCCTACACTTCCGCCTTTGTTTTCACTTAAACATCTATTAAATTATCTGTATACTACGGCACCACTGATATATTCACTATACAGATCTATCTTCACCCTATTTTCAGGGAGACTTTCCTTCCTCTGACAAATAAACGTTCTGTTTTGTTATTTCACACGGCACTTAAGTTCCCTCTGGCTTTATGGCACTATGTTCTGGCACACTAATTCCCTTGTTTTTGACTCTGTATAACTGTTTTCTGCCTGGTTTGTTGCGAGCACTGGAGGGATGCCTAGTTCAAAAAAATAATTATTGTTCTTAACTAGGGAGGTGGCAACCAGAGCAGATGCAGCCCTGCCAGAAGACTCCTGTTTAGATCCATCAGTGTATATAACTTGAGATAACTTATTACTACCAGCTAGGCGAGAAATTTCTTCTTGAGCAGTTTCTTTAACAAGTGATTTAAGGAAGGCGTCAGAAGCGGCGAATAGACAAAATATTCAACCAGGTGACATTGTGTTAATTGATACTGAACAACCAAGAACGTTGTGGCCTCTGGGCAAGGTAGTAACATTGTACCCAGACGCTCAGAGTGTTGTCAGGAATGTCAAAGTGTTGTGTCGCGGCCATGAGAGTTTACGTACCATTAATAAGTTAATCCCCTTAGAATTAAAGAGAGTTCTATCAACTGTGAACGAAAACCTAAGGGAAAGTGACACGAGTGATGTTGAAGACGATACAGACCAGGGGATACCAGAGACAGGAAGTGTGTTTCGGCTGACCAGGAAGACAGCTGTTCAGTCCAGGGCGGGGTAGAAATTACTTTTGCAAGATGATGCAATTTGAATCGTCTAACAACGAACTCTGCCCGGCCGCAGTGTGGAAAATATTGGTATTTTCCGAAAGTTGTAATTGATAAACTTTCCAATATGAACAGATATCTTTAATGTACTGCTGGTAGCTTAACGTTTATGTGGGTATGAATACAGAATCATCGTACTAGCGGGGCAGGATGCGGTTCAAAAAGGCTGGGCAGAGAGAGAGAGAGAGGGGAGGCAGTCAAAGGAAAAACAACCTACCCACCAGATATCAGGTGATGGCTTCGGGAATTTGGCGATTGCAACAGCCAGACCGACTTAATTACTTCACTTCATAATATGGAGTGATATCAAAGTGTGTGATGTGTATAAAGTGGGACAACGGTCCGGGAAGCCCAGTAATAGGGTAGTAATTGGGAAATATAGTGAATGTTGTCTACGAGGGGCGCCGGTGTAAGCCTAATTTGAACTCCAGTGACACGACCATATGACGGGATACAGTCTTAAACCCTGATTCCGGGTGGTTTTCGTATTAGAAGAGACTGAAATATGCTCATGAATATTGTGAAATATTGAATATAGGGGAAGCAGAGTTGTAAATAATTGAGAGTGAGTGTACCGGTGTGTCTGGCGTTGGGACGCTATGCCCAGCCCCCGCCATCTTGAATATAGAGAGGATGAACTAACATTATCTTAGCTCATCGACTCGGAATACAAGTAGCGAGACGGTGAATGTGTATAAACTAGTGGGGTATTGGGGATATTGGGTATGTAAAGTTATACGTATAAACTGAATACAACGGAAAGGAGAGGATATAACCGCTCCCGACCAACCACATGTAAATAAGCCCGGTCTTTGGGCCGTGTGTGTGTGGTTATATTGTGTGTATGTGTATGTGTGTGTGTGTGTATGTTTTATGTGTATATGTAAGTTTTATTATATGTGTGTGTGTGACCCAACAAAAAAATTTTGCAACAAGAACTCATTACAGTTGTGACCGGGTGAGACTAGTGAAGTGTTCATTGCGTTATAATTTCTTAATTGTAACTATGTATAAACGTAAGGAAATTTACTTACATGTTTCATTACCTTTGAACTTGTGAGTTCATTTCCTTTATATTTTTAGTTCATTACCATTTAACCTTGCTCAAAAACTTTGGGGTCCAGTCCCTAACCCATTATGTACCTCTGTAATCTTTTGACTACCGCCCACAGGATGGGTAAGGGGGTATAATAAAGATATCAAACAGAACTGTGGGCGTATTGGTCAAGGAAATGTATCTTCCTTGACTCGGGAAAACTCACGATCTTAAAGGACGAATTATAAACGCATAAGACCACAAGATTCGTCGAAGCCCACGACAGATGCAGCCACCCCACCGTAAGTATAAATTGTATCCTCATACTACCCGGCCAGTAGGTATGTTGATTTTTGTCTACGGGAATAATGGTCCCAGTGAACACCAAAGACGCAAAAAGGGGGTGGGTAACAAATTACCTGTACTCTCTCCTCTTGCTCCTCAACAGTCCCATATCATATTTCTAAACCATAAAGTCCACTAAAATTTAATCATACCATACTTCTTATTAAACCTCTGCAAATTTATTTACACTGGTCCAGAGGAAGTGGGGAAGTGTGAAGATATCGAAGGACCCCCCGGGTGTGACCAGGGGAGAAATTTCTACACCGGGAGGATTTGGGTAAAATTATACAATGGTCATCTCCAGGGAGATTGTTTGGAAGTGGCGGTGTCCCAGATAGACAATCTCTCAAATTCCCCACAATTACCTTTGAACTTGTCATGAGTGTGACCAGACCCAGCTTTTTACCTTTGTAACTTGTCTTGATTGGACCGATTTTAGTTCATTACCTTTTGTAATTGTCATGATTGGACCAGATCTAGTTCATTACCTTTGTAACTCTTTCAGATTGTGACCAGATCTAGTTATTACCTTTGTAACTTGTCATGATTGTAGCCAGATCTAGTTCATTACTGTAGAAACTTGTTTGTTTTGGCCCTTGTGTTGCACCTGGGCAAGCACTGTTGACACCGGGACACTCTGAGACACTTCTCTCAGACTTACAAGTGGCTTATGGTACAAATTTCTAGCTGATTGGGGGCCCCACCTGCCTACAAAACCCAGAAGGGGGTTTTTACTTAAAGGTTGGGATGTTGGTCCCTTTTAATAACCCTCCTAACACCATTGCAGTGGAGAAACTTTGTCTGCAAAAGATGGGTAATTAGTGTCCTGTCGCACCTTCCAAAAGTTCCCTGGTTCCTGGGAAGCCCTTACAATATACAGTAAGTAACACTAGCTTCCAGACTTGAACTTAAGAGATGGGACAAAGAAAACATAGTTGTCCCGCCAAGACCCAAGATAACTACTAATTTTCAGAAAACTGGGAGGGTACTGAGGAAAGAAAGCCTAGTCTTACTGTGACAGGGTCTGGATGGGGGGCAGATGTCCACGGTAATGGATCTCCCCCGGCCCCAGGACAGATGTTGGGGCTGGTGTTCAATTCAGCACGGCTTGACCCGGTGGAGTCTGGTCTGGTAAGAACGTAGGTCAAATTTCTGACCACCACACTGCCTAGATTGGGTGGGCTGCCAGTTGTCTCAGCAAAAACCTAATGTGGTCTATTCAGGCCTATAACTACCTAATTAGGTGTTAGAGCTAATTTAAGTTAACGGCCTTAATAATCTTTACTATTAGTTTCTTCGTACAAACTTGCCTAGGTGTTCCCAGGTGGATAAACACAATAAAAACACAATAGTCACCTTAAAAAACTGGAGGGGAGTTGTTTTGGCTGGAGGGGGTTTTAAAAACCCGAGGGCCGATCCACGGGGGGCTCCAAGCTTCTTACCCTGTGGAACTTTTGGACAAAAAGTTTCCACAATTAATTTGTAACTTTCTGATTGTAAACCAGATTTAGTTCATTATCTTGTATCTTGTCATGATTGTGACCAGATCTAGTTCATTACCTTTGTAACTTGTCATGATTGTGACCAGATTTAGTTCATTACCTTTGTAACTTGTCATGATTGTGACCAGACTATTCATTACCTTTGTATCTTGCCGATTGTGACCAGATCTAGTTCATTACCTTTGTAACTTGTCAGGATTGGACCAGATCATTCATTACCTTTGTAACTTGTCATGAGTGCAACCAGATCTATTAATTCCTTTGTAACTTGTCATGAGTGCGACCAGCTCTACCTGGAGTTTGTGGAAAATATTGGTATTTTCCGAAAGCAAATTTTTATAAACTTTCCAAATGAATAGATATCATTAAGGCGTATTGGCTTCACATTTTTTCGGGGATTATAAAATAAGAACCAAGAGATAGCCACGAAGTCAGAGAGGGATGCGGATTCAAGTGATAGGGGTTGCCCCGTGGGTTCCCAAAGTTGGGGGTATTTTTTTTAAAATGGCGTCCGGAATTTGGCTTTTTCCGCAACCAAGCAGTGAAACAACACTTAAAAGGAAGTGTTATATGTGTTTCGGTGTAAAAATGGGGAATTAGTCCAGGAACCACTGTAACGTTAAAACAGCATGCCACATAGGCGTGGGTAGTTTTGTCTGGGAGGCCTAGCCGTACAACCATGGTGTAGGTGACGGACTATTTAACGATACAAGGCTACCCTGATTTGGGGTGACTTTCATGGTGGAAGTGATGTGAATTTTATTGGTGAAATTGGGGACATTAAAGTCCAGTGAATCATCTTTATAAGGAATTGGGGGAAAGAAACACGGTGCCGTCGGGTGAGGGACGCACCGATGCCGAAGAGGGAAAAATTTAATACATTTTCATCTCGATCCATCTATTCGAGTTTTAATGAAGTGAACAGTAAGGAGGAAAAAACCAGTGGGAATTAAATGTCATGTGAATAGTGGATAAAGTTACGATTAAACTGGAAATAAAGGGAATAAGCGAGAGGATACGAGTCGCTACTTCTTGATCAACCAATGTTAATATATCAGTCCAGTCTCGTGGACTAGAGAGTTTTGGAATCAACTTTCTCTTGTCTCATCGACACCGAATTCAACATCATCATCTTGCTGGGAGACTTGAATTTACCGGCAAGACAACGAGATCCATCGGAGGAAGACGTGAGAAGATGCCTCCCCCAGTGTACCTTTATTGGTGTAGCTTATCGGGCCAGATAGGTTGCAATGATGAATACTTTGTGGGCTATGCCAATGATTCCAACGACCATCACGAAAAGGGGGTGAGTGATTACTTTAAAAGTGAAATTTCTTATCTTTCTTTCAATCAGGCAATCCCAAAAATACAGTCCACAACTTTATTGACGTACGTACTAGGGAGCTATTTCAATTTATAAAACTGGTCCAGAGCGAGGGGGTTTGAGTGAGAATATCGAAGGAGTCGTTTCGCGAAAGGGACTCAAGTTTTTACCCTCGGGGGAGTGACTGGTAAATATTAGTCGGTCACCTCCATGGAGATTATTTTTTTGAAGTGGCGTAGCCAGACAGGTAGTCTCAGAATTTCCCACACTTACATAATATCTTGTAGGTTGACAGTATCGAAGGCCTTTGCAAGTCTAAAGTTACTATTCCTATGAGGTTCCCTATAGACATTTCAGTTCTCATGTAATCCATCAGATTAATTAATGAGGTGTCGGAGTAAGATCTCCTAAAGCCTGATTGGTAACTATGAAGAATGTTGTTACATTAAGATATTTTAACTACTTGACAGTACACATCCCTCTCTAGAATTTTGGATATTACACTGAGTATACTAACAGGCCTAAGTTGCTGACATCAGACCTATTTTTCTTGAAGATAGTAGTAACTTTGGCCTCCTTGAACCCTCTGGTAAATTTTATTAGTGGTGATAGACAAATTTATTATGAGCAATGGGGATTGCCAGTTCAGAGGCACCATCTTTTAGGAACTTAGACGGATGTTATCTGTGCCGGTTCTCTTAGTTGGTTAACCTGCTTAGTTCTTTTTGCACGAAGACATGAGATACACTTACTAGTTGACAACCGTTTGGAGTTACCTCTTTATTGGTATAGTATGTTTTAAATTTATCAGAGTCTGTGTTAAAGGTATATGATGCAGCTGGTAGCTTACTTACTAGTGTTGATGCGACAGTTGTGTAGTATGAATAAAACAATTTGCCACTTTAGTTGTTTCGTGGCATACCTCATTATCGACATTTAGTATTATGTTAGATCTATCTACGGGTTTATGGCTATTCCTCAACTGTTTAAGTTGTTGCCAGAGCTTTCTAGGCTTATTCTTGTACTCTTCGATTTTTGAGCAATAATGCCTTGCCTTTCCGCCTTTTATAAGCATCTGCATTCTGTTCCTCACCCTTTGGAATTCATTTAGTGCTGCAATATACTGTCTGTTTGCTTTAAATCTTTTATCAACTGGTCTCTGAATTTCATATTATCTAATATCTCAGTAGTCATCCAGGGTTCAGCTCTTCGTTTAATCCTAACCTCTTTAACTGGTGCAATATTATCAAGGATGGCAGTGAACATTGTTTTTAATTTTCCCAGGCATCATTTACGTCTGTGCAACATGTTATCACTGACCAGTCACAATTGTGTAGCATATTTACCAGTGTTTCTTACAGTAGTTTCTAGTTGACCTAACTTTTATTGTCTTGTGTAGGCCTATCCGTTCCCAGGATTTTCCTAGTACAGTAAAATGAAATGATCACTAAGGCCTGTGGTAATGACCCTGACTGACTAATGTTCTCAGAGCATTTCAAAAATGTGGTGAATTATGGCTGAGAACTGTGATCCGGGTTGGTGTATTAATTATTGCGTGTAACTATTTAAATCCAGAATTTGTTATATTTTTTACAAAGCCCGTTTTTTTGCTTTTAAAAAACAGATATTGAAGTCCCTAATTACTGTCCGTCATTGTTTCAAGCCCTGACAAACTCTCAAAAAGTCCCAAGAACGGGTCATGGGTGGAGGGAAACGTTCCCAAAGATTTTGGTCTTTTGAAGCAACACTTCAAACCAAGAATCCCCATTTTATTGTTTTAAATCAGGTTTTGGGATTATGGGCGGGGGTATGAAAATGACTCGATTTTTTATTTGTTTACCAATTCCCTCATTTTGGGTTTACTATTAGAAGTTAATAGAAGAAGTGTAAAATTTCAACAAAATCTGCCAAAAGCAAATAAACCCCAGCAAGATTTACTGAAAATTTAAAAAAATCCACTTTGGAGAGATCACGAAGTGGTATTTGGGGAAAGGGATTTTTCCCCTTTGATGAACGTTTCAAGTCCATCGTGCAGCGCGTACCAATTCTGTAATAAAGCTTATGTTCATTCTAAAAAATACAGTTTTAGGTTGCTTGACATTTAGCAAAATTTTGGGACTTTTATCCCCACACAAATCTGAATATATTTGGGATACTTCAAAAGGAACACGCTACCTTGTAAAGCAGTCATTCTTCTATGTTTATTGTGAAAATCACGTCAATTCTTCATTATTAATCATTTATTGCCCTCAAAAAGGAAAAGAAACCCTTCCGAGATAATGGCCGAAACGCGCGGCAGCCCGAGTAGTCGGAAAAATCCCGAAAAATACTTGTTTTTTCATTTTTTTCATCATATACGAGTGTCTACTACAGTTTACCATCGCTAGGTCCGTTTTCTCTTATAACAGGCTGTGAGAATGGGAAAAATAACCCTTATGGGCGATCTTACCCTCCCACTACCAGCCGATAGACCGTCATATTTTTCATAATATGAAATTCTGGTGTGTTTTTCATGTTTCTATGCTATTAATATGTCGCCTTATTTTTTTTTTTCCCCTGGCCGATTCCCACCAAGGCAGGGTGGCCCGAAAAGAAAAACTTTCATCATCATTCACTCCATCACTGTCTCTTGCCAGAAGGGTGCTTTACACTACAGTTATAAAACTGCAACATTACACCCCTCCTTCAGAGTGCCGGCACTGCTTCCCATCTCCAGAACCCCAAGTCCGGCCCATTTCCTGAACCCCTTCATAAATGTTACTTGCTCACACTCCAACATCACGTCAAGTATTAAAACCATATGCCCCCATTCACTCTATCAAATGCGCTCACACATGCTTGCTGGAAGTCCAAGCCCCTCGCACACAAAACTTCCTTTACCCCTCCCTCCAACCTTTCCTAGGCCGACCCCTACCCCGCCTTCCCTCCACTACAGATTATACACTCTGAAGTCACTCTGTCTCGTTCCATTCTCTCTACATGTCAAACCACCTCAACAACCCTCCTCAGCTCTCTGGACAATCGTTTTGGTAATCCCGCACCTCCTCCTAATTTCCAAACTCCGATTCTCTGCATTATATTCACACCAATGACCTCAGACATGACATCCCCACTGCCTCCAGCCTTCTCCTCGTTGCAACATTCATCACCCATGCTTCACACCCATATAAGAACGTTGGTATAACTATACTCTCATACATTCCCCTCTTTACTTCCATGGACAAGGTTCTTTGTCTCCACAGACTCCAGAGTGCTCCACTCACCCTTTTCCCTCATCAATTCTTGATTCACCTCATCCTTCATAGACCCATCCGCCGACATGTCCACTCCCAAATATCTGAATACATTCACCTCCTCCATACTCTCTCCTCCAATCTGATATCCAATCTTTCGTCACCTATTCTTTTGTTATCCTCATCACCTTACTCTTTCCTATATTCACTTTCAATTTTCTTCTTTTACACACCCTACCAAATTCATCCACCAACCTCTGCAGCTTTTCTTCAGAATCTCCCAAAAACACAGTGTCATCAGCAAAAAGCAACTGTGACAACTCCCACTTTGTATTTGCTTCTTTATCTTTTAGCCCAACACCTCTTGCCAAGACCCTCGCATTCTCTTCTCTTACAACCCCATCTATAAATATATTGAACA
Source organism: Cherax destructor (assembly GCA_009830355.1). Taxonomy (NCBI): domain Eukaryota; kingdom Metazoa; phylum Arthropoda; class Malacostraca; order Decapoda; family Parastacidae; genus Cherax; species Cherax destructor. Next base: position 17,502 of record WNWK01020727.1, on the reverse strand, counting down.
ACCACGGTGACATCACACATCCTTGTCTAAGGCCCACTTTTACTGGGAAATAGGGCCCTTCCCTCCTACACACTCTAACCTGAGCCTCACTATCCTCCCTAAAAACTCTTCACTGCTTTCAGTAACCTTCCTCCTATTCCATACACCTGCAACATCTGCCACATTGCCCCCTATCTACCCTATCATACGCCTTTTCCAAATCCATAAATGCCACAAAACATCTTTACCCTTATCCAAATACTGTTCACCTATATGTTTCACTGTAAACACTTGGTCTACACACCCCTGACCTTTCCTAAAGCCCCCTTGTTCATCTGCTATCCCTGCTTTCTGTTTTACTCTTAATTCTTTCAATAATAACTCTACCATACACTTTACCAGGTACACTCAACAGACTTATTCCCCTATAATTTTGCACTCTCTTTTGTCCCCTTTGCCTTTATACAAAGGAACAATACACGCTCTCTGCCAATCCCTAGGTACCTTACCCTCTTCCATACATTTATTAAATAATAGCACCAACCACTCCAAAATTATATCCCCACCTGCTTTTAACATTTCTATCTTTATCCCATCAATCCCAGCTGCCTTACCCCTTTCATTCTACCCACTGCCTCACGAACTTCCCCTACACCCACAACTGGCTCTTCCACACTCCTACAAGATGTTATTCCTCCTTGCCCTACACACGAAATCACAGCTTTATGTCGCCTTATGTCATAATAAATCAATTGTAGTAAGTAAATAAACATTATTATTGATATTAGCGTAAGAAAAGAACAATTTGTTGGCTGGTGTGTGGCTGGCGTCCCATCGTAATTTAGGGCCCCCTGTCAGCACTTCTTACCCGAGATGACCAGAGAAGGCTCCTGATTTATTCTCAGGCCAAAATTGGCCCCGCCAACTCTTTATTATATCAAAAGGTGAATTTGTATTATATTAGAGAGAAAAATATAAAATTGATAAAAAAAAAACGGATTTTTTTTTTTTTTTTTGCGTCGCGCGCATGTTATGACAAGCGCCGACACCATACCTGTTACAAATTACTATAATTCCTTGTAGAAACATCGTATAATGATGAGAATTATACGGGGGTTTTTTTAGTTTAGTTTGATATCTTTATTATGCCCCCATACCCATCCTGTGGGCGGTAGTCAAAAGATTACAGGGGGGAAATAATGGGTCCAGGGACTGGACCTCAAATTTTGATAGCTGAGCAAGTTACAAAGGTAATGAACTCAGATGGTCACAATCATGACAAGTTAAAAAGGTATTTGCAGATTACAGAGGTATATATAGGGTCCAGAGACTGGGCCCCAAAGTTTGATAGCTGAACAAGGTACAATGGTAATGAATTCACTAGTTACAAGGTAATGAATCATGTAAGTAAATTTATTTACGTCTGTACATGTGTAGATGAATGGTTGCATATGTGTCTAATTTAAAACGTCTGTACATGGTTACTCATAAAAAAAATTATAAAGCAATGACAATCATTAGTCTACACCCAGCCACAACTGTAATGAGTTATTGGTGCAAAATTTTAATTGTTGGGTCACACACACACACACATAACGCCCCGGTGGTCTGGTGGTAAAGCTCTCCTTCACGCACGGAGGGCCCAGGTTCTATTCCCCGACAGGGCGGAAACATTTCGAAGTGTTTCCTTACACACACACACACATACAACAGGCCTAGTGTCTAATCGACATGTGCCTAGGACAAAAGGGTAATAACATATACAACACACATATTATACATACACACACACACGTGGCAATGCCTTTTTACGGGGAGCAAAGTCAGGGTATTTTTCCAGAATGGTCTGTAATATCCCCTGTGGATAAAATCTTTGACATATCTTGAACATTTCTGAGTGAGTTGTCTCTGAATTCATTAATTTTACCCACCCCAGTACATAATGACGCAGGGTGTGACAATAACCCAACTGGCAAAGTTTACATCTTGTTTGGTCTACATCTGGTGGTGGTGATTTAACCTGTCAAAGTCTTGAAACCCAGCTGGAGGCGGGAGTAGTGACATCCAAAAGTCTGCTTATTTTGTTGGATGCTCCATAGACATGTGGCTCCTCCTGCATGATAGAATGATGATAGATGGACTGACGGGGTGTCAATCCCCCTGAGTCTTAAGTCAATAAAATTCAGTTGAAGTTCTTTTCGTATTGTGTTCTCAAACTGCTAACTGACAAGTCAAGATTTAATCTATCCCCTCTTTGAAAGCATAAAACTTAGCCAATTTATCAGTTCTATCATGCATCTGAAGACCAATGTGAGATGGAATCCACAGCATGTGCCTCTGACTCTATTATCCAGAATCCTACCATACCTGTGTCTGGCTTTTGAGCATGCTACAAGTTATACTTGATGAGTTGAGAGCATTTATGGATGACAGAGAATCCCCGTTACAATTAGAGTTAACCTTAGATACATGGACGCATTTGAGTTCAAGGAGTATGGCAAACAGTTCTGTCTGAAGGGTAGAGGCCCAGTTATTGATGCGTGCTCAATTTCTTTAAGAGAGAATCACTCTGTATGACAACAACAGCACTGCCAGCTGCACCAGTGGATTGGGGAACAGGGCCATCAACGTAAATAATTTGTGAGAGAGTGTGCTGTTTGGCTAAATTATCAATACAGTTTAAGGCATCATGTTTGGCTTCAAGGCGAAGCTTTTGGTTGTGATTTAAGAAGTAGTTTGGGGGGAAAAGGAGGGATGGTAGTTTGGAATGGGTAATATTCCATGGAGCGGAGAAGTGCCCCCTGTTGCCTTACTTGCCACAGATCATGTATCTGATTCATGCGGAGGTCGGTTCCAGTTTTCGATCCATCTGGAGGGGTGTTCACCAGTGCTGAGGAAAGTTTGGAGGGCTACTGTGCATGGGTTTGAATGGGCTTGCCTGAGCATATTAACCCCAATTAGGATATTTCTTTCCCGTAACACGATCTCTGATGCTTGGGAAAATCAAGTTCTTTCTGCATATTTAAAATTTTGGCAGTACGAGGGCATCCTAAATGATCCTCATTGCTTCGTTCTGCAGTTTTCCAACCCTCAAGCTTCCACTCAGACACAAGAGCAAGTAGTGGGGCACCATAATCAACTAATGATCTAATATAACAAGATACATCATTTCACAATTTTAACATTAGCACCATACCTGATGTGAAACCCTGCCACAACTCTAAGTGCTCTCAGCCTTTCTTTGTATTGACGACAAAGTCTCGTTACAACAGGTCCAAGTAGTGGGACCTCAAAGCCTAGATACCTGTATCCGTTTACATATTCTAGAAGAGACCCATCATGCAACTGGATCTGGCGAACTGTGCCTCTCTGTCGAGGAGGACGCCTAGTTGAGTATCTTTGCTTTATCAGTAGAAGTTATCAACCCCAGGTCCTGACACGAGGCTAGTACATGGTTAAGGATGTTTTGGTGTGGAGAATCCGGTGGTGTGAATCATTATATCATCAGCAAAACTGATCATATAATGATGGGGCTGGCTAGGCATAGCATTAAGTAAGGCATTACTTAGAATATTGAATAGAGTGGGACTGAGCACACTCCTGTGGGGTTCCTAATTCAAAGTCTTTAGTTATACTTCTATGCCCCTGGAACAACAGAAGACTTTCTGTTGGACAGGTAGCCTTTAATCCAGCGGAGAAGCCATCCTCCAACATCCATTCTGGCAAGTTCACTAATGATTACATGTCTGTTGGCAACATCAAAAGCTGATTTAAGGTCAAGGAAGGTAGTGTATGAGCTGTCAGTGTGCAGAGTGAGAAAGGTGGTTATGCAATGGTGCACACTCCTTCCATGCATGAAACCATGCAACCGGTGGGACAAAAAATGTTTGATTCTGTACATGATACGATTAAGAATCATCCTCTCAAATGTTTTACATAAGCAGCTAGTAAGAGATATTGGGCGAAATGAATTTTGTGTATTGGGCTTAGGAATGGGAATGATGAGGCTGTTGGTCCAAGATTTAAGGAGCTCCCCAGTTACATAGCTCATGTTGTATAATTCGAGTAAAGGATTGCCTGGTACTCGACACAGCAATCTTAGTATGTTGTGGTAATACCATCCTCACCATGTGACGTGGAGTTGCCCTTAGTTAGTGCTGCATCAAGTTCAAAGTCAGTGAAAGAAATGTTACAGTCATCTTCCTTGCTGAGCATAAAACAAACAAGTCTCTCCCTAGCATCATATTTGTCATTTAATTTCGCCTGTGTGGTACTGGGAAGATTTTCATAGCTTGATGTAACAGCCCAAGCACTGACTAGCTCATTCGCCCTATGTAAGGGTGCGCAATCTGACCGGTTCTGTTAACCTTAATTCTATTTATGTCCCTCCATGCTCGGCTAAGTGGGGTGTGAGCATTGAGACCATTGACAAATTTTTCCCAGTCAGTTTGCCGCAGCTCTGTCATACGCTCTCTGGCAGCAGCAAGGGCAGTTTGAAAAGAGTCTCAGCATTCCAGAGGGTACGATGTTTTCTATAGGCTAGGCCTATTCTGCGAGCAGTACGTTTCAGTGTTCGAAGTTTAAGATCATTGTAATACGTATGGTTATTATAGGAGGTATGATTGTTATGGAAGTTGGGTTAAGAGTTCCAGGAGGTTTTGAGGCGACTCTAAGTAGTTCTGAATACTGCTCACAAGGTCATTGTTAAAGGTCTCAACAGAGGAACACTCATAGGAATTATACCAGTCAGTCACATGTGCAACAAAGTCCTGTTGATCAGGGGAACATTAAAACGTTTCCGTTTGAATATTCCACAGGAAGGATAGTATTACCTATATCTAGTGAGGTTAGCCTTGGGAAATGGTCTGATGATATATCTGATACAATGGTAGACTCACAGCTGGCAGAAGTAATGTTGAAGCCAAGACACAGATCAAGGATGCCTCCATAGATATGTGTGGGTTCAAGGTCACCTACAATTTGCACATTATCATGACTATTACAGTGACAACAGTTGGTTACCATTACGATTACCAAACTGTGAGCTTCCAATGCTTTTGTGTCTTGCATTATAATCTCCAATGATAAGGAAGTAGGCTCAGACTCAGCACAAGTTGGGAGCTCAAGTAGTTGAACTTATCAGCAGGAGCATACAAATTAAATATGTTGAGAGCAGAGTTCCCAATATAAATCCTAACACCATGGTATTGCAGTCCTCTGTTTTCTTATGTGTGAAAAAAGTTGATGGGGAAGTGATTTTTAATATATAGAACACAAGAGTTAGTAGATTTGAGGTTATATGCAACAAATGATGGCAATTTAGGGAGCTGGGATTTTCAGGGACTCTGCACTCTTGTAGACACAATATCAATGGGTTCGGTGGTTACTTTATGATGAAGGTCAGGAAGTCTTTTTCTAAGTGATGCAATATTCCAGCTAAAAATATTAAGTTTTATGCGAGGACTGATCCATTATAGAAGTCCTGAATCTGGCTTAGTTTCTCAGCACAATGAAAAAAAATTGTTCATATAAAGAGCAGACCTCATCAATGTCAGCAGTGTTACCCTGGTCCATGAGTTTTCTGAGTGCACGTCCAGTTGTGAGGCCTCGTGGCAGTCTTTGTTTACACAGAGCGACGCTGTTCATGTGTGAATGTATGATAGGTGGCACTACCACTCACATTCCCTCCTCCACTACCATTACACATCACTATAACTGTCATCCTAACACCACTATCAACATTGTGTTCATTACATTTATCAGCAGTGCTATATTCAACATTAATGTCAATGTGGTTAACCTCATCACACTAGCATCACCACTTCATGACCCTCATCACTATTACTAACATTATGGAAACCACTGCCCTCATCACACTTGGCACCACTTATATGACACACATCACTATTACTAACATTATGGAGACCACTGCCCTCATCACACTCATCAATACTTATATTACACTCAACTATTACTAACATCAGAGACAGCACTGCCCTCAGCATGATGCTCACTATAGTTATCAACACAGCTGTTGGGTTCGTCATTGCCGTAATAAAGGACACCACCACCACCTTGTTCATCAGCCTTACACTCGCTTTCAGAATTTGTGACAATCTTGCTATTGGTATGCTCTACACATCTTTCTTTGTGCTGCTCAAGTTGTTGCTTCAGGAGAAATTGCTGTCTCTCAGTAGTCCTATGTGGGACTTCAGGTTGTATACCACACGAGCAAGACTAGGAACATCTGGAGACGTGAAGCCCCGGTCAGCTGAGCTCGGTGGCTGACAGTCAGCTGACTCAGCTAGACTGGCATTGACAGCAGACGTGATGGAGCTCTGTTGATGTGCTTCCCAGGTGAAGTGCTCAACCGCATTGTCTGAGGGCAGGCATGAGCCTGTATTCAGACTCAGGTATCTGGTAGGCCTGGGGGTCATAATGGGAGGTGCAGGGTGAGGTGCGGTTGGCTGCGATGTGGGCAGCCCTCACACTGCAGTCAGCATGAGCTGCTGTGACTCCTGAAGTCTTACAATTGATACATCGCTTAGCAACAGTCTGGTGCTGTTTGATCAAATCATAACACCGTTCAGAAGAATGAGCATTGGCACACATGCACACCAGTGTGACTTAGCTGGGCCGACTCCCTTCGATATTCTCACTCTAAACCCACATCGCTCTGGACCAGTTTTATAAATTGAAATAGCTCGCACTAGTACGTACGATACAATAATGGTTGTGGACTGTATATTTTGGGACTGGACTGATTAGAAAGAAAAGAAGGAGTACACAATTATAAAACCATCACTCACCCCTTGTCATTGATGGTCGTCGGAGATCTTGGCATAGCCACAGCAAGTATTCATCATTGCAACCTATCTACTGGCCAGTGATCAGCTACAACAATAAAGGTACTTACTGTGGGGAGGAGACAGTCCTCTCAGCAGTCTTCCTCCGATGGATCTCGTTGTCTTGCCGGTAAATACAAGTCTCCCAGCAAGATGATGATGTTGAATTCGGTGTCCCGATGAGACAAGAGAACTTGATTCCCTTGATCTCTTAGTCCTCGAGACTGGACTCATATATTAACATGTGGTTGATCGGAAGTAGCGACTCTATCCTCTCGCTTATTCCCTTTATTTCAGTTTATTCATAACTTTATCCACTATTCACCGACGATTTAATGTCCCACTGGTTTACACTCCTTATTGTTCACTTCATTAAAACTCGAAGTAGATGGATCGAGATGAAAATGCTATCCCGTTACCTTTCCATCATGGCGGCATCGCTGCGTCCCTCACCCGATGGCACACGATGTATTTCTTTCCCCCCCAATTCCTTATAAAGATGATTCACTGGACTTTAATGTCCACAATATTCACCAATAATAATTCACATCACTTCCACCATGAAAGTCACCCAGAATTAGGGATGCCACCGTATCGTCAAATAGTCCGTCAACTACACCATGGTTACCACGGCTAGGCCTCCCAGACAAAGACTACCCACGCCTATGTCGTGTCACTCGCTGTTTAACGTTACGTTGGTTCCCGGACTTAATGTCCACATTATACACCGAACACACATATAACATTTCCCTAATTTGAAGTGCCGTTGTTAATCAGGCTTGGTTTCCAGAAACGCCAAATTCGGACGCCATTTGCATAGATACCCAAAGCCTTAGGTATACCCACGGGACTGCCCGCTCTTCACTTGAATCCGCGTCTCCTCCTGACTTCGCTCATGCGTGACTATCTCTTGGTTCCTTATTTTTATATTCAGATAAATGTGAAGCCAATAGCAGCATTAATGATATATATTCATATTGGAAAGTTTATCGAATATAACTTTCGGAAAATACCAATATTTTCCACAAACTCCATGTAGAGCTGGTCGTACTCATGACAAGTTACAGCCATCAGCCTCAGCCAGATTATGCTATGGGCTACCAGTGCGGCCAGGCGCCCACTTCCCCGACCCTGGGATTCCCGGAGCCGCCGCTGGTATGACAGGGCGACTCACAGGGCACCCCTCAACCATTCGGAAACAGCCCAGGGAACTGCGGGTGGCTATCCACCGCCTGCGCTTAGGTATCCACCACTGCACAGATCATTAAACAAGCAAGAGAGGAGCTCTGTGCCCACTGTGACCGGATGGTTTCCACTCCCTGGTGCACTACCTGTTAGACTGCAAGCTACATTGCCCCTTCGCCGCAGACACTTCCCGATGACCCCAGTGGGGCGGGCCCGGGAAGATGACGTGGCACATCTGGTGTACTTGGCTGTTAAAGATTTGGAGACCTTACTCCCAGTCATTGCATGTCACCCGCCCCCCGCGACGTCACTGTGAAGGCCTGCTGAGGGCCTCCGTTGCACCCTGCACCAACTCCATTAGGGGCAACTACCTTTTGGGACTTCGTTTGTCCATAGATTCGGAGAAAGGACCCCTCTTCCCACCAAGGAAAACCACACATGTACCTTTAACGTCGATACATGACACTTCCCTACAGGGAACCGATGCGGGTCCCCAAATTTGAAGAGACCGAGCCGGGATCCATACCAGGGAGATCATATAGAATAGACAAGTTACAAAGGTAATGAACTAGATCTGGTCGCACTCATGACAAGTTACAAGGTAATGAACTAAATCTGGTCGCACTCATGACAAGTTACAAAAGTAATGAACTAGATCGGTCACAATCATTACAAGATAAAAGTATAATGGTCACAATCATGACAAGTTACAAAGTTAATGAACTAGATCTGGTCACACTCATGACAAGTTACAAAGGTAATTGTGAGGAATTATGAGAGATTGTCTATCTGGGACACCGCCACTTGCAACAAACAATCTCCCTGGGAGATGACCGACTACTATAATTTGACCGCAGTAACTCCGCAAGGTGTGTCAGAAATTTCTCCACTCCTTTGGTCTCACCCGAGGGATCCTTCGATATCTTCACACTTACCCACTTCACTCTGGACCCATGTAAATAAATTTGCAGGGATTATAATAAAAGTATGGTATGAATAAATTTTATATGATATGGGACTGATTGAGGAGCAAGAGGAGAGAGTACAGGTAATTAATGTTCCTCACCCTTATCTGCATCTTGGGTGTTCACTGGAGACCTTCATTATTCCCACCGTAGACACTTAATATATCAACATACCTACTGGTCAGCTAGAACGAGGATACAATTTATACTTACAGTGGGGTGGCTGCATCCTTGTCGATGGGCTTCGACAGATCTCGTGGTCTTGCACGTTCGACATAATTCGTCCGTCAAGATCTTGATGTGGTTGTCTCGTCGAGTCAAGGAAGATTAATTTCCTTGACTTCGTACGCCCACGAGACCGAGCGTTATTTACCATGTGGTTGGTCGGGTAGCGATTCATATCCTCTCACTATTTCGACCTTATTTCAGTTTATACGTATAACTTTACACACTATGTATATCCTGGCTTAATACCCACTGGTTTATACACATTCACCGTCTCGATACTTGTATTCCGAGTCGATGAGCTAAGATAATGTTAGTTCGTCCTCTCCATATTCAAGATGGCGGTCTGGGCATGCGTCCCAACCCCAGACACCCCAGTACACTCCTCACAATTATTTACAACTCTGCTTCACTATATTCACCATTTCACAATATTCATCGAGCATATTTCAGAGTCTTCTAATACGAAAACCACCCGGAATCAGGGTTTACGACTGTACCCATCGTATGGTTGCGTCACTGGAGTTCATAATTAGGCTTACCCCGGCGCCCTCGTAAACAACATTCACTATTTTTTGCCAATTACTACCCTATTACTGGACTTCCTGGACCGATTGTCCCACTTTATACACGTCGCACACTTTGATATCACTCCATATTACGAAGTGAAGTAATTAAGTCCAGTCTGGCTGTCGCAATCGCCAAATTCCTGAAGCCATCACCTGATATCTGGTGGGTAGGCCGTTTTCCTTTGACTGCCACAGACTGACTGATGTTGTAGTGGCCAGGCTTAGCCTTGGCTACAAGTACTTCTGACAGTTTGGGAGACACAGATGATCAAACTAAATGCAAATTATGTGATCAGGCATATGGTCACTGTCTTGAACACTATGTGCTTAATTGTCCAATTATTGAGGAATATAGAGATAGACAGTATAATAACCTATGTGACATGTCAAGATATCTTATTCATGAAATAAGATGCCAGTTGTACTAAGCAAATTTCCTAAATTTGCTAGTAACAATAATTGAATTATAGATATAAACCCATATGTACAATTGTTAGCCCTTTGGGGCCTAGTGCCTAGGCCTTTGTGTATCCATATGCTCTTGCGCTACAGTCCACAGGATGGATATGGGGTGCAAAATAAACTAGCCACTTCGGTGGCAAATCTAATCTCTCTCTCTCTCTCTCTCTCTCTCTCTCTCTCTCTCTCTCTCTCTCTCTCTCTCTCTCTCTCTCTCTCTCTTTTTTTTTGCCCAGCCTCCTTGAACCGCGTCCTGCCCCGCTAGTACGATGGTTCTATATTCATACCCACATAAACGTTAAGGTACCAGCAGTACATTAAAGATATCTGTTCATATTGGAAAGTTTATCAATTACAACTTTCGGAAAATACCAATATTTTCCACAGTAATGAACTAGATCTGGTCACAATCAAAATCTAAACCTAGTAGAGTGAACCATAAGTGCACGGAAACCCAGGTGTTAAAGCGGGGTGAGGTTTTACCAGGGTGCAGGAAGTAACAGGTGCCAGAGGCAAACCAGGGTGCCAGAGGTACGGCGCTCGTACAGTAGGAGCTGCACCAGAAGACCGGTTTTTATCTACAAACACGCAAGTTATACTTTTGTACCATCGCGATCATTATTATTACTACTGTTTAATCATCTTCCATGTGATCTGTCTCACGTAACCCAGATAATCCCTATAGGATTCATTAAATAAGTGACACTGGATCTCGTCAGATCCAAGAAATAAAAGCCATTGACTGGATTCAAAACTGGTATCCGAGTCCGGATTCAATAAGCGGACGGAGTTTTAGGGACCTTATCAAACACCCAAACAATAACAGTACGAATACCTTTACAAGGTAAGATTGTCCAACACTTACACATGCAAATAAAATAGATACGATACAAATAGACGGATCACCACTTCAGGGAACCTATTAGTAGAATGTACAGTAAAGCAACCAACAAAAACCAATCATGAAACCCTGTGTAATATGCAACCAAACAACAAACGTTCCTCTGCATGGATTACATGCATCTTTTGTGGTAAATGCTGCCACGCCTTGTGTAGGCATTCAATACTCTACCAACCGAGATATTAAACAAGGAAGTGTTTTTAGGTATGTCCAAATGAGACCGAACTGTGGAATAAAACCACATCGATATTAAAAGATGACAACACCAAATCGGACTTCATAAAAAACATGACAGCTTTCTATAACAGTTGGGACAGTAAAAATCAGGGCCAGATGATGCATACGCCCCTGGTACAGATGTTGAAATGATACCCAATATATCTAAGAATGGAGAAATAAATGATGGTGACCTGAGGAGGGACAGTAGCTCTAGTGAAATAAATGACGGGAAACAGGTGTAGACAAGGACACACAAAACAGTGGTACAAACTAGCAATACCACGGTAGATAGTAAACAAAGGGGATGCCCAGGGAAATACTGAAGATAAATTACCGGAAACAGCTGAAGGCTCCATTGTTAGCAATAGTAACGAAGACAGACATAAGACAGGAACACACCCACCAATGGGGAACATAGTCACAAAAAACAGGGCAACGGAAACCAGGCCTATGTGTATATTATGCACTTGGTATCTGCAGGCATGGAAAATCTGGGAAATCAGATGGGACATGCAATTATGATCACCCAGAAAATGCCGTTCCCATATGAAAACAGGCAAATGCAACCTCCCGACCTGTAAGTTTTCCACCCTGAAATGTCCACACATCAATTCAGGAAAGACAGTGTATAACTTATATTGCCAGGCATACCACCTAAAGGGTACGAGGCGACACAGAACATCCAGACCATGGCAAAATCAGGGTAGCCACAGCCACTCCGGAGAGAGGTTTTTAGTGCCTGGAAGGAAAAAAGCTGACAGGAAATGACAGAAATTGTACACCAACTGCAATCATTTCTGGAGTGGAATCACAGTCAGTGGCCTCCACTCCGTACAACAGATATTAGAGCCAGGAAAAAAGACCGCCCCCATACCACCAATACCACCAATCCAACTACATTCATCTTTGCTAATATACAGGGTCTAAAGCCAGCAACAAACAACAAGGTACCTTACATTAGTGGACTGCTTACAGAGTCAAATGCTATGTTTGCGGCTTTCACAGAGACCACATAAGAGATCACTTGGACAATGAAATATGGATCCGGGCTACAACCTATACAGGTGTGACAGAGTGAACAGGCAAAAGGGGGGTTGGCCTGTATATCACAGAGTCACTTATATGTTCACGACGCCAAAGACTTCAAAAAGGAAAAAATGTGCCCATGCACCCCCGCCCCGGGCCCAGACTCATGGAACTCCATGTTCATCAAGAACTGCAAGCCCTATAAATCTTTTAACATCCTATGGAGAGGAGCATGGCAGGGATCCCCCGCAGCTCAAAAAACAACAGACATGCCCGCTCCAAAAAGGGGGGGCAGTAAAGCAATGAAAGAACTAAGCCCAATTGCGCTAACGTCCCATATCATAAAAATCTTTGAAGGGTTCTAAAAAACAGATCACCACCCATCTTGATACCCATCAATTGCAAAACCCCCAGGACACAGGGGTTTTTAGAGCAGGCCGCTCCTGTCTGTCCCAACACTGGACCACTACGACAAGGTCCTGGATGCTCTAGAAGATAAACAGAATGCAGATGTTATATACACAGATTTTGAAAAAAGCCTTTGACAAGTATGACCATGGTGAATAGCACACAAAATGCGTGATAAAGGCATAACAGGAAAAGTTGGTAGATGGATCTATAATTTCCTAACAGTAGAACACAAGAGTAGTAGTCAACAGAGTAAAGTCTGAGGCAGCTACTGTAGAAAAGCTCTGTTCCACAAGGCACAGTACTTGCTCCCATCCATTCCTCATCCTCATATCAGACATTGACAGGGATATAAACCACAGTGCTGTGTCTTCCTTTACAGATGACACCCAGATCTGTATGACAGTGTCCACCGTTGAAGACACTGCAAGACTCAAGCAGACATAAACCAAATCTTTAAATGGCTGCAGAAAACAATATGGAAGTTCAATGATGAGAAATTTCAATTACTCAGATACGGAAAACGTGAAAGAATTAAAATCTCATCGGAGTACAAAACTAATTCCAACCACACAATAGAGCGAAAAACTAATGTCAAAGACCTGGGAGTGATCATGTCAGAGGATCTCACCTTCAAGGACCATAACAATAGCAATTGCATCTGTGAAAAATGCGGATGGATAATGAGAACCTTCAAAACCAGGGATGCCAAGCCCATGTTGACACTTTACAGTCGCTTGTTCTATCTAGGCTGGAATATTGCCACACTAACTGCACCTTTCAAGGCCCGGGGGAAAAGCTGACCTTGAAAATGTGCAGAGAACCTTCACCCCCCCAATAAGTGCGATCTACTCACTACTGGGAGGGGGAGAGTTCCTAAACCTGTACTCTCTAGAACACAGGCGGAGAGATACATTATTATATACACATGGAAAATTCTCCGGGCTTAGTACCAAACTTCAAAAATCACTCAGCGGACTGTAGTTCAATGATTGGACTACGTGCCGCCAGCAGTAACAGCCTGGTTGATCAGGCTCTGGTCCAACAGGGGCCTGGTCACAGACCGGGCCGCGAGCGATTGACCCGATTCTCTCCAGGTCAGGTAGAATGTGACCAAGTTACTGGGTAATGAACTAGATTTTTTTTTTTTTTTTCTGGGCCAGGCACCAGGCATAGTAGCAAGGCTGCTCCTATATTTTGCCATTCCCTGAGCCGTTGAGACTCCAGCAATGGTCTATTGCAGGAACTGTTGTAACAACATACAAGGAACTTACAGTGACAAGAAAACTGACGGTGACTACAGCGAAATGGACTAAATGCTGTTAAAAAGGGAGACCGGCATTCAAATACCAGACCCGCTACAGAGCAATACAATCCTGACCAAGCAACGTTTACCACTACACTGAGTGACTGACTCCCATATCAACTGCAGTGTTAATGTAAGTCAACATAAGGGAAAACCTAATCCAACAAAATACAAGGAAACTGACAGGTCTGTAATGTAGTGTAGTGTCGAATTTTTCCCTCAGTGCCCAGGTGAGGGGTGGAATCCCAAGCATGGCTGACTGACATTCAATCACCAGCTACTGCAGATGTACAACTACAGAAACGACATTCTAATTATACTGACAGTACCTGACCATCATGTCGCTACCTTGGTGGTAATGGGAGGGAGACACAGGAGAAACCGATAAATCTACAAAACAAACTCCAGGAAACTGTCCAGGCTATATAACGGTTCTCCTCAGGTATAAATGTGGGAAGAAGTGAATAGTTAACCAACGAAGGATATTTTTAATAGCTGACTTCCATATTAATGACCAGTGTACGTGGGAGGAAACATAGGAGAAAACGCCAAATCCTAACGGCAAAACTCCAAGGAATCTGTCAGGGGCAGTGTGCGTTTTCCCACTGCTTTTAAAAATGGTAACCACATCAACTCTACGAGGACTAGCAAGCAACGACGAGCCGCGCTAAATGGGATTGATGGGCTGTTTACGGACATCGCCTTTTGAAAAACTTCTTTGCATATCAGGATGGAAATGAGTTAAGTGTGATAGGGAAGCCGGACTGAAGTGAGGAGTGATGAAGTTTTAGTAAGGGACAAGTGAGGGGTAATCCGGGTATGTGATATGAAATTTGCTAGTAACCAGTGGTGATTTCTAGAGTGGCTACTAGGCATTGCTAGGTGTCTGATAGGATCAGTGGTTTCTTTTAATAAAAAGTAAAGAAAAGAAAACAAATTTTGTTGTGAAATGATAAAGTGAAGAGCAACTATGGCTGGCATCAGAGGGTTCAGGCTGCCAGCCAATGCTATATATTGTGTGCATTTCTCTGAAGAAGGAAATCAGTCATGGGGTCTGGAAAGATGAATGAGGTGATAGCTCCCTGGAAAATTAAGAAAAGCCAAACAATTTGGCCATCATACCAGGAAACGTAAGTGCCACTATGTACTGGTTTAGCCACCACATCTCCAAACAAAACAATGGCGGACAGCTTTATAGTGGCGCTTTATTGGTGGTGATATTCATGCTATTCAGGACCTCAATCTATGGTACAGTTACCAAAACAGACAGATAAGTCATGAGTGATAATGACAGTCCAGTTGCTAGTTTATAACGACACAAAAGCATACTCAACCCCTGCCAATTTGGCTTCAGGAAAATAAAGCACTAATGATGCAATAGTAAAAATGATAGACCTACTTTACACAGCACTCGAAAATAAGGAATATCCATTAGGACTTTTGTTGACCTAAGGAAGCTTTCGACACAGTAAACCACGGCATCCTACTCCACAAACTTGACCACTATGGAATAAGAGGTCATACTATATACTTCAATCCTACCTCGCATGGAGTATCAGTATGTCACTATTAAAGACACATCCTCCGACACTACCACTAGACACCCGGGTACCGCGGAAGTGTCCTTGGTCCTAACTCTTCCTCTTATACATCAGTCTTTATAATGTCACTTTGAAACCAATACTTTGCTGACGACACAACATGTCATCTCCCACACAAACCTTGCCACTTAATACAATTATTGACGAATTAATTAAAATATCAACATGGATGACAGCCAATAAACTTACACTCAACACTGATAAGACCTTCTATATTATGTTTAGCCATGAGCAGATGATCCACAATTAAACATTAATATCAACACTACACCTATTGCTAAACATAATGAGGGCCAAGTTCCTGGGCCTCCCTTGCCCGACAACAGCCTGAAATTCAGCACCCATATCCAACACATAACAAAAAAAGTGTAAACTGTGGGGATCCTCTCTAAGATACGGTATTATGTTCCACAATCAGCCTACTCACACTATACTACTCACTCATCTATCCCTACCCCACACTCCTGCCACATTTGTGCATGGGGATCAACAGCAATTACCCACTAAAGCCAATAATAGCAACAGAAAGCCGCAGTAAGAATTATCACGCAATCCAACGCTAGGCAACACACCCCCCACTCTTCAAAGACCTAAACCTCACTGTTCCAAACATCATGCTGCTACTCTGCTATCTACACCCATAAGACCATTAATTCCAACTTTAACCTGAGACAAAACACTTTCTTAACGACCAGTTTGCGACAGGACCCATAAGACATAATACCAGACATAAACATCTCTGACATTCCCCGTACAAACTAAATCTATACAAAAATTCAATGCGCATAAAAGGGCCTAAAATCACAGAACTCTACTAGAAAACTCTGAGCTGCAGACACAACCTCCATTTTCAAAAGCACCGTTAAAAAACATCTTATCCTTGCACTTTTAAGCAGGTAAGCTAACCACATGGCTTACTTTCTTTTGCATATCCAATGATACATATTGATATCCCTGTGATTCCCCTTAATTTGCACAAGACTTGCAAAGTCCTAATACAACTGTTTGCTTCATAATTCTTAAGCTAGTGTGGTTGCCTAAACACTCCAATATAGAAACTGTAATATGCCAATACATCACCTTTATAACAATATATAAACTAATTGTTAATTTCTTAAATGTTTAAATTCCAGTACCTCAATTTTGTAAACCTAGTTAGTCATTACCACCTCACGCACTATCTGTATAATCATTTTGTGTCACTACAGAGTAAGACCTATCATAAGACTGCCTGAAAATAGGCATACCTAGGCATATTATTAACCATCTTGTAATATCTACTTCATAAAATGCATAATTATAAGTACACCCCACCTTGTATATTACCAGAAATAAAGAATTTGAATTTAGTTTTGAATTTTGAATATTAACAACACTATAAGTAATGCACAGACAATGGGAACCATTATTATCTCAGACACCACCAGACATTTGTATACACTGTACTAAGATTGCAAAGAAAGACAGTAAACATACCATATGTAAGAAATGTATGGGGTAGATTGCATAATAGATGTGTGTTCAATTATGGTATTGTTTTGTTTGATATCTTTATTATGCACCCCATACCCATCCTGTGGGCGGTAGTCAAAAGATTACAGAGGTACATAATGGGTCCAGAGACTGGACCCCAAAGTTTTGATAGCTGAGCAAGTTAAAGGTAATGAATTATGGGCTACAAAGGTAATGAACTCTAGGATTACAAGGTAGACATGTAGTAAATTTACTTACTTACGTTTATACATGGTTATAATCATGAACAAATTATATGCAATGAACATGCTAGTCTACACCCTGTCACAACTGTAATAAGG